>JAABKJ010002655.1:700696-833012 GCA_011634705.1 Andricus grossulariae | reverse complement strand
CTTTAAGAAATCATTTGAAATGTTTTAAAATATTTCAAAATATTTTCTTAGAATTATTTTTTAAAAATAAAAAATCTATTCAAATTTTAGCTGGAATTGTAACAACAAAAATTATTATCCTCAGACTTGTTAAGCTTTTAACAAAGCTTCAACACTTTTTTTGAAATCTTCAAAAATCTACATTTTGTTACAAATTTTTAAAAATATTTTCAAATATTAAATTAATTTAGAATATTTCTAAAACTTTTAAATAAATTAAAAAATAATTCAAAGTTTTCCTAACATTTTTTAAAATCCTGCGATTTTGTTAAACCATTCGAATCTTCTATGTTTATTAATTCCTTTTAAATATGTAATTTAAAATATTTAATGAGCAGAGACCCACCAAAAATTGCTTCAAAATCAAAACTTAAATATTAGTTAAGATATTTTAAGTATTTTTCCATAATTTCATTTTTCTCATCTCTTTGAAAACGTGAAAAAGTTATTTCCTTTTGTTATTTTTTAAAAATTTGGTCAAAAAGATAATAATGTAATTTTTGCCTTTATTATTAACAAATCATTCATAATTCAAATGTTTCCTATTAGAAATAAATGTTTGAATTAAAATTACTCATTTGGAAATTGCGATTTACAAAATTCTCGAATATTCCTAAAGACCTCTTGAACTGACTCAAATTATTCCTAAAATCGTTTTAAAATCTTCCGGATTCATTTTTGACAATTTTTCAAATCTTTTATAATTTTTTTAAATTTGTCTAAATATTCTCCTAAAATTAATTTTTTAAAATAAAGAATTGCTTGGAATATTTCCAGGAATTTTAAGACAATGTTTGTATTATCTTAAAACCTTTCAAAATCTTTTTAAAAAACTCAACATTTTATTCGAAATCTTTAAAAATTTAATTAATTTTTTTTAAATCTTCTGGAATATTGGCTTCAAGTAAATGTTGTGAAATAAAAAATCATACAAAATTTTGGGAGAAATATGAAGAAAAATTGTTTGTCTCTTGAAACCTTTCAAAATCTTAAAAAAAAACTCAATATTTTATTTCAAAATCTTCAAAAATCTACATTTTGTTTTAAATTTTGTATTATTTTAAAAACTTATGAATATATGTTAAAATGGTTCAAATTTTCCCTAAGATTTCAAAAAATCTGCAAAGTTAAAAAAATTGCTTTCAAATCTTCCAGATTTTTTTTTTATAATTTTCTTAATCTTTTGTAATTTTTTAAAAATCTTCTTGAATATTTGCTCCAAATAAATGTTGTAAAATAAAAAATCATCAAACATTTTCCGAGAAATATTAAGAAAAATGTTTTGTCTCTTAAAACCTTTCAAAATTCTTGAAAAGCTTCTAAATTTTTTGTTCGAAATCTTCAAAAATCTACATTTTGTTTTGAATGAAATTATTTTTGAATCCTTTCAAAACTTCAAAATATCTTTCAAACTTATCCGAATTTTTTCTAAAATGTTGTAATCTTGAAAAAATTTCAAAATTTGCTTTGAAATCTTCTAAATTCTTTTCGGAAAATTTTGGAAATCATTTGAAATCTTTTGCAATATTTAAAAATATTTTCTTCAAATAATTTTCCAACCAAAAAATGACTATAAATTTTTCCTGGAATTTTAAGAAAAAAATGTCATTATTGAAAGTCTTCAAAATTCTTAAAAAGTTTCAAAATTTTATTTCAAAATCTTCAAGGATCTACATTTTGTTTACAATTTATCGTTACTGGTAAGTTTTTGGTTACCGGTACCTATAGCCTATAAAAGTTTACAAATTATAGCTTGGTAGTAAAATATTGAGAACAGAATAATTTCCCAATATTAAAAAATAATAAAAATATTCACTTTCATCAATAGTGTTTAGAAACATTTAGAAATAATTTTTATTATCAAATAGAATTACTTATTTGGAATTTTTGATTTACTATATATTGATGGTGCAGAAAATTCTTAATCTTTATCAATAAATAAATACATATATCACCTCATTTGATATGGGCAAGGAGTGGTGAATAGAATCCTTTTCTCATTTTTAAAACATGTCAAAATATTAAAAACAGAATATTGTTGCCTTTATTATTAAAGAATAATTTACAATTAAAAATTTTTATTTCAAAAATAAATTTTCAGAATTAAAGTTCCTTATTTGTAAATTGTGATATACAAAATTGTATGCATTCAAAAGAATAAACTGAAAACAGCCAATCAGGAAGTCAGCAACAATGAGTGCGAGGTTTTCGAAAATTTCGTTCCACCAATCTTTTGTCTGCTAGTTTAAAACAAACACATTGGAACTAAAAACAAAATGGAAAAATTAAAAGCAGACAAATTTGAACGGTTTTCAGCCAAAAGTATAAACATGTTGGAAGCAACTGTATTGTTAGAATTGTATTCCATTTTGAAAATTATCATGCTATTTCGAACGCTTTAAAAATGTGATTTGCAATTGGAAAGCCTGAAAGATGGCCACATCTGGATTTGAGAAAATAAACAGTATTTATGAGAAGAATAATTCGGGCATAACGATGTTTGCCATATTTTCAAGGGTGTTTTTCTTAAAATATGAAAGTAACTGACCTGAAGCTGAAGAAAAATATTTTTAGACATTAGTGAGAAGGTCAAGGTTTGAAATTTTCAGATTTCGGGAAGAAAATTTATCCTGAAATATGAGGGTCAATAAAAGTATAAGAGAGTGCTTAGGATCCTTACCTAACACCATAGGTAAGGTTGCGCAAAAGTACGGTTGAAGAATTCAAGGTTTACGGCCCTTTAAGAATAAGTCGTTTTTACTTTTAAAGCTTAACCACCTGTTTTGACCTGGTTCTGGTAACCTGGGAACCTGGGATCTGAGCTCAAGTAATAAAATAATAAACGTCTCCGATACTCATAATAATATTTGGGGCACTGTCGAAAAAAAAACAGGAAAATTAGATTTATAGACTTGGAGATTCGTTCTAGAAATCTTACAGGGGCAACCCAATAAGAATTTTAATTTCTTTATTGAGCTCAATACAGTTAAGGTATTTTTGGAAATTTCGAAGATTTTAAACAGTTTTGAAAATAAAAATTAAAAGTGCCTCGTAAAGTCAATATTTTTAGATTTATATACACTTCGAGATTCGTTCTAGAAATCTGACAGGGAAAGTCTAAAAAGAATGTTAATTTCTTTATTGAGTTCAATATATTTGACATTTATTTCGAAATGTCAAAGATTTTGAAACAGTTTTAAAATGAAAACTAAAAGTTCTTCGGCAATAAAGATCCAAACGGTTTAGTAGATCAGTTTCTATTTTTCCATCTAAAAAATGTTGTGTAACGATATTTGTTGTTGAAAACCTGATTGGGTTTTCACTTCTTTGAGTTCATTTATATCTTAAATTAAAAATTTTGAAAAATAAATTTACAAAAAAATCCCTTTTAATAATAAAAATCCTAAAAAACCAAAAACTACGTTTCTAATTTGAGGGGGGAGGGGGTCACGTCAACAACTACAGTTGGTAACAGGGGATACATTTTCTGATGAGAAATTTTAAAGAATTCTTCTTATTTTTCTCTTTTTTTTCAAGAAAAATATCCTTTTTCCGCATTTACTCCTTTTTCGCTTAAATGCGAACTAAAGTAATAAAACCCAAAGAGAAAAATCAACTACATCTTGTTGAAAAGTCTCCTATTATATTTTTGGTCCGGAATTCATCTCGATTAGGTAAAAATTCGGGAATTTAACTTAAAATTTTATTATTTTGTTGAAAATGCAACTATTTTGTTAAAAATTCATATTTTTTGGTCAGAAATTCAACTGTTTGGTTGAAAGTTGAACTAGTTTCTTAAAAATTATTATTTTTTGGCTGTAGATTCATCTCCTCGTTTAAACATTTAACTATTCCATTTTTAGAAAAATAATAAACAAACAATGTAACTATTTCATTTCTGGTTAAAAATTAATATTTTTAATTGAAAATGCATCTTTTCCAGGAGAAAATTATTGTATTTTATAAAAAACTCGTATTTTTTATTTGAAAAATAATCTTCTCGGTTGAAAATTCATCCTTTTTGGTTAAAAGGACGTGTGATTTCACATTAATCTGACCTGGTTGAAGATTCCACAATTTAGTAGGATATTAAACTATTTGGTTGAAAATTAACTTTTTTTTGTTAAAAATGCATACTTTTGGTTCGAATTTAACTATGTAGTTAGAAATTAAACTATTTTTATGAAAATATAACTTTGTGGCAGAAAATTTCCTTTTTTTTTTAGAAAATAATATTTTTGGGTTCAAAATTCAACCGTTTTGTATAGATAATTCGTTCTTTTGGCTATACAATTCAACAATTTTGTTGAAAATTCGTGTTTTTCGGTAGAAAATTAATCTTCTTGCTGGAATTTTTTTAAATTCAACTCCTTGGTTGATAATATAACTATTTCATTTTTGCTTTGTTTGAAAATTGATACTTCTATTGAAAATTCATATTTTCTAGTCAAAAATTCATATATTTTGTTAAAAAATTCGTATTTTGTCGAAAATTATCTTTTTGGTGAAAATTTTTTAACTACTTGGTTGAAAGTTGAACAAGTTTGTTAAAAATTCATATTTTTTAAAGATTCACCTCTTTGGAAGAAAATTGATCTTCTTGCGGAAAAATTCATATTTTTGGTTGAAAATTGAACTATTTGGTTAAAAAATCATCTTTTTAGTCGACAATTCAGCTACTTGGTTGAAAGTTAAACGAGTTTGTTAAATATTAATATTTTTCTCAGGATTCACCTCTTTGGTTTGAAATTTATATTTTTTGTTTATAATTCGTCTTTTTTTGTTAATAATAATTAATTTTTTTATCTGAAAATTTCACTTTCCCATTTTTGGTTAGAAAATCGTTTGTAAGATGAAAATTGATGTCTTTTATTGAAAATTCGTCTTCTCGGTCAGGAAATTAATTTTCTTGCTAGAATTTTTTTAAATTCACCTCCTTGGTTGATAATGTAACTATTTCATTAAAAAAAAGTTGATCTTCCGGGATAAAAAATCACCTTTTGGGTTGAGCTCTTTTGTTGAAAATTCATTTCTTTTATTTACTATAGATAAAGCGAAACAGTTGGGAGAATGGAAAAACATGGAAAATGATATTTGCAGCTATGTGAAGAAGTGCCCTATATGCCAACTTCAAAAAACCACGCGAATCAAGGGGCAGGCCGAAGCTATTATACCGGACACACCTGTTAATCCCAATGACAAAGTGGCAATGCACATTTTCGGGCCTCTTCCTATCACGAAAAACAGGAACGAATACATACTCAGTGTACAGGACCGACTAACTGAATATCTAATGCTGATATCACTGAAAGATGCTAGGTCCAAATACATTATCGAAGGAGCCCCGAAGTCTATCTTGACAGACCAGGGAGCAAACTTTGTTTTCGAACTAGTTCAGAATTTCGAAAACCTGTTCAAAATTAAACACGTGAAAACAACAACTTATCACCCTCAAAGTAACGGTAGCTGAGAAAGGGCTCACTCTGTGCTAAAAGATCTTCTGAGAACCTGCATGCAAGACACACGAACCGAATGGGACCAAGTTTTAAAAATAATTACTCTCGGAAGTAATTCTTAGTTAACTTTGTGAAGAAAATTGTGCCTGTTCCTTCAAAAATAGCCAAGCCCTAGATACATTTATGAAAATGGTTGAAATAACTAATAATTATTGTAAATGTGCAAAATATCGAAGAAAAGAGTTATTAAATATACATTCTTTGTTGATTCAGGAAAAAATTGTGCCTATTCATTAAAAAATAGCCAAACTCCTAATCTTTTAATGAAAATCGTTTAGATAATCATCAATGAATCTTGGACATTTGCAGAGCATTATAGAAAAAAGTCATCGGAAAGATATTCTTACTTAATTTTGTGAAAAATTGAGCTTATTCATTGAAAAATAGCCAAACTCTGAATTTTTTATCAAAGTTATTTAAATGACTGATAATTCTTGTAAATTTAGAAAGGAACATAGAAAGAGTCATTGAAAAGATATTCTTACTTCATTTTGTTAAAAATTGAGCCTATACTTTGAAAATTGCCAAACTCTGAATTTTTTATTACCAATTTTTTAGATGATTATTAATTCTTGTGAATTTACAAAGCAACATAGAAAAGAGTCATCGAGAAGATATTCTTGGTTGACTCAGTAAACAAATGAGTCTATTAATTGAAAAATGTACCTCCTCCTAAATCCTATTATTGATCATAAGCTTCGCTGAGAGTATCCTTCGAGGTTGTGGTTCTACGATCCTTTCTAAGATCATTGGCTTAGATAATCTCTGCTCAGGTCCGTTCTTATAGAAATCTAACATGGATCCGAAAAAATTGGAGGCAATACTTAATTCTATCAAAGACGACACTGCTTGCCTTGCTTCTGTTAAGGATGATGTTAGCTCTTTGAAGATAACGACGGACCAAATGAAGAGTGATCTGGAGTCTTAAAAAAAATCGTTATTATAAAAGGGAAAAATAATGACCTGATGAATAAAAACCTGGCACTCGGAGAAACGGTTTCAGTCTTGCAAGGTGCAGTCATTTCGCTTCAGGCGTAGGCTACGAGGAATAATGTGGTGTTGCTCAAACTCTCTGATAACAAATCGGTGAACAGATATCAACAAGCATCTGTTTTGAGTGCCTTTTCTAAAGCTGATATCGCGATTAATGAAAATACTTTTGACTCCGTTTTCAGGTTGGGTAGTACGCCCGGCGTCAGGCCTGTATTGATAAAGCTGGCGGTCTACAAGTAGAAACAGCTGATTTTTGATAAGACAGCCGAGCTGAAAATACAACAACTGACAGTCAGCAATGATAGATCGAAGGTCGAGAGAGAGAAAATGAAATCACTGATAGAAATACGAAACAAACTCAAACCCAAGGGAGTGAAGATTTACCTGAAAGGAAATAAATTACTCATTGATAATAAGTCTCTTTCTTGAAGGAAATATAGGAAATCAGTTTTGATTCAAATTCAACTCCGAAAGGTAACTCAGTGGGCAACTTCTCTCAGGCCTCCAAAACTGTTGAAAAGAACAGCAAAGGCAGACCGACCAACTCCAAGCGGAAGGGTAGCGCTTCTTCCAATTCTGCCTCCTCGATGGAAATATATTTATATTCAACACCTCGTCGAACTGCATCCTCCAGATTACGCAACAACTGCTGAAATGATATTGAAACCGAATAGTAATGCAGGAGCTCATCATTGATACTTTCTCATCCTTCGAAGATCAATTCATCAACTGTGGGTGAAAATTTCTGTAGGTCTGAAGATCAGGTTCGTCTCATCCATTGGAACGTGCATGGTTTTGCCAATGTGTCAGAAATTGAGAAGTATGTCCTCCCGCCCGATATTGTATGTATATGTGAAACGTGGTTGTCTGTACCCTCTCCTCACGGCTTAGTCGGCTGCCGAACCACGATATTATTGTCAGTAATGCTACTCGTAATAATCCAAGAGGCCGTCCTAGCGGTGGCATTGCTGTTTTCATAAATAACGAGATTTACAAGTATGAAATAGTAGTTAGGACTGCGTCTTGGATTTTTATAAAGTGTAAATTTGGAGATATAGAATTTATTATTGGCAATGTTTACCTTTCACACTTCTTGAATATAGGTAAACTTATTGAGATCCTTGATACCACTCTTTCTGAGTTTCTAGTTAAATATTCCCATTTGCCTATACTTGAAGGGGGGGGGGGGTTCAATTCTCGTATAAGTATTCTAAATCAATTAAATTCTGAGATATTGCCACTGTGTATATCGGCGTCACATAATCGACTTTCTTTGGATAAAAAAATTAATAGACATAGCTCTGTAATAATAGAATTATTAGAAACTAATAATTTGGTGATATTAAATGGGAGATCGGCAAGGGACACACCTGGTCAATTTACCTTCATGGCTCCTGTGAAGATAAGAGTAAATGTTAACAACAATCTGGACAGTCTAAAAAATAGGGTGACTAATAATAGCCCTAAAAAGTTGTCCTTTCAGGAACCATTGGGTAATAGCGTTTTTGATTTCGCCGCCTGTAACCTTAACTTTGTAGAATTTGTAAAGGATTTCGAAACTATTTCGATGGTAACACGATCTGATCATTTTTCGATCATTACTAAATTACACTTGTATCGTAAAGAGAAGTCTAATTGTAACCTGAATGTAAATTTCTCACATGAGTCGATTAAATGGAAGAATAACCTAGTATCAACCTACACCGAGGCCATGATGTCCGTTCCTCATGTTACCCTTCAGGAAAACTCATCTACTGATGACTTAAATGATAAACTTACGGCTACAATTACTCAGATTACGAAAGAAGACGGGTTGATTAAAATACAATATATGGGGGAATTTAGAAAGAAACCGTGGTACGTTGATGAATGTTCCTATCTTTCCTGTAGGTTAAAGAGGATTTGAAAAAAGTGTAAAGAATCAGGGTTCTTGCATGCTGACGATAGGACTTACAAGGGGTCGAAACCTCACTATGTTTGTGTGATTGATAGGAAGCGTAAGGAGTTTGAGAGATCACGCCTTAATGACCTGGCTTTGGCTAACAATTCCGTGACATTCTGGAAGGCGGTAAACAATTTCAGATTTCGAGCCTCCGCTGTAGGTCATATTAGCTTAGCGGAGTGGCAAGAATTTGCCCATGCAATGTATCCACCTCGTACTGCGTTAGATATCTGTTGGTTTGAAGTCTCTCATCCTCTTTTGCACTCGAATTTCACCCGAAATGAAATTCAAGAAAGTTCAAAAAATGTAAATTACACGAGGCACCTGGGGGGGGGGGTGGAATAAGCGATGAATTTTATAAGTATCTCCCTGAGAATTGGCTCCTGTTCTTGCAGCGCTTGTTTGGCAGGATCTGGAGGGAAGAAGAAGTCCCATCTAATTGGGCAAAAATTCATCTTTTTATGATACACAAAAAAGGCTCCAAAACAGATCCCTTAAATCATAGAGAAATTGCCCTTGTTAACTGTATAACTAAGATTTGTACGCAAGTTTTGCTCTCTAGGCTCTCCAAGTGGGCTGAGTATACAGATGCTCTTCTGGAGAACCAAGCTGGGCAAACTTTTTTCATCCTTCGTTGACTTTAACAGGGCCTTTTCCTCTATTAAACATCATCATCAACTTTGAAAAAAACTCCTGAAGAAGGGCGTCAGCAACAAGATGTTAAAAATTATTTCTAACCTATATCAGAAAGCTACTATTTCTATACGTTCAACTGAAGGAAGCACCACTCTGGTAGAGGCAACCTTAGGTCTCCTCCGAGGTGAAAGTTTAGGCCCGATATTATTTGCTTTATTCCTAAGTGATCTTGAGGAATACTTAATAAATCATGGAGCCAAAGGGATATTGTGTGGACGTATGACTATCTGGGTACTACTTTCCCTAGCTTGGGGAGATTTGCCAAAGCGAGTGAAACAAGGATGAGTGCCTCAAACATAGCTATAGGTGCAGTCCTCAGGATCCTCTTCTCGTTGAAATCGGACTCTCGGGACACTAAGAGGGTGCTGCTTCGCGGCCTTTGTCTCATCGCCCTTTTCTATGCTATTGTAGTCTGGGTCTTGTGGTACCATGAGTCAGTTAAGAAAATTCAAACGAATTTTTATAAGAGGATAATGGCTCTCCCGCCTTCCACCCCTAATAATGCGGTCAGGATTGAGACAGGTTCTAGGCAACTTTCATATGATGTTTCGAAGCAGGCATTGAATTAGTTGGAAAGAATCTTTGACATGACAGAGGGGAGACTTCCTAAAACGTGCCTTGAAAGATTAATTGGCTTATCTACCGAGAAAGATGCAAAACCCGAATATAATTGGTTTGTGCAACTGAAACACTTTTTTGACCAGTGCGGGTTGGGAAATATGTGGTCCTCATTAGATGCAAATTCTCTGAAGCTAAACAAAGATCTTATACTCGACACTTACAGAGATCACGTCCTAAACTTTTATATCGCCAGACTGGAATCCTCTGAAAGCTTGCAAGTTTATCCTTACCTCCCTTTGACTTTTGTAGAAAACTCTCATTCGAGAAACAGAATTTCCTTAGCCTTTACAAGAATAATAGCTCAGCTTAGACTTTTGGCTTTTAAAAGAGAAAGAGTATGCTTAAATGACTCAAGATATGACTTCGTTGCAGGTAAATTCTGTTCAATATGTAACCTTCATCAGGTAGAAGATTTATATAATTTACTGCCACAATGTCCTGCCTACAACGATTTCAGACCTCCGTTTCTTAAAAATTCAGCAGATCCGAATGTAGTTAGACATTATTGGCTTATAATTTTAAATGCCTCCTCTGCTTTTGAGATGCGCATTTTATTTAAACTAGTCCAAACTATTCTGCGCATCCGCACATTTATACTTGAGACTTAAACAGGCAATATAATTAATTTATGTAACAGCATCGGCTAATCTCCCCACTTCTTCGTCTAGGCTTGTGCCTTAGCGTGACGGGGTTGCGTAACGCATCCCTTGTGTAGAAAATCAGTCTGCTTCCTACCGCTTAGCAGTAAAGATCAATACTCAATAAAGAATTCATGTCTAACAGTTCAGGCACTTATACAAAGAAAAGGTCCATTATTCTCCAGACCATTACAAAATTGGCGATTCTGCCAGGATCCCGTTCACGATATCCTAAGGAAGAAGTATCTACGTAAAACCCCCAGTAATTTCAAACAACGAGGATCTTCGACTCGAACAAGGACTCTACGAATTCTGTTCGCAGCCCAGACAACGACCATTAGAAGCTGAGACTCCCAAAGCATCCACGAAACCTTGGTAAAATATCTTACAATCTTTCCATCCCTGAGAGAGCCCGCTGAACCAAGCGATAAGCCTCTGAAAGGAACGCATCACCGACCCACACCCGGTTCCACCACATAGCAGCAGGATGTCTACGGCCGTCTAAGTACAACTGCTATCTACCTGGCTGACACGGAACGAGACGAAAGGAGAAAAAAAGTAAGCATTATTTTAGTTTGACGTTAGTTACGAATCTTGTTAAGATATTTCCCCAGTAGATAAGTCCTTCTTGCATACGTCGAACGGTAATTGAATTTCATCAGCGTTTTCGATAAGGCTAAGTGAGGAAATATTTCGGTGAATAGGCTGGCGTCAGTAGGTACGACGTTGATTGTCCACGTCCTCTATCTCCTATAATAAACCGACGATCTACTTTAAATTAACCTTGAGGCATTGTTGTAGCACGATCCCACAAGTTAAGGGTTAAAAATATACCAAATTTTGTAAAATTAATAACGCGATTCGCGACACTTACACCCGAAACTCGCAATCAGGACAAACTGGCGTTCCATACCTATAGGCAAAATCTTAGCCTACAATAACTCGAACAATCAGACACTCCTTCGGATTCTGATAGCAGTTTAGACGGATCCACTATTGCTGATCCTGAATAAATTAAAATTAATCGAGGATGTGCAACGGGCCATGAGAGCTGACATGAGGATTTTGAACGACGAAAATTTAAGAAGATTCAATGAGATAAGAGATCTTGCTAGGATCAGAAATGTTCTTTTAACAGAGGACAAATCCCATTGAGAACGTGAATTTTCGGACGAGAAAGCAATACCTGAGCCAGCTAAAAGAACCATTTAGCCCGCCTTACTCTCCCCGAATGTCTTGGAAAACGGTACGTGCCAGTCGACGCCACTCGCACATAACAATTCACCAAGAAGCGAGCCAAACAGCAGTGTAACAGCAATGCTCTCAGGATCGATTCAGCAACTACAAATACTCTGGAAACTTGTAGAAGCAGATTAGAAGTTATACGGCAAAATCACAATACCGTGAAAAATTATAATCAAAGATTTAGAAGTGCCTATAGCGAGTTAATTCATAAGCAGGTCACTTTGAGAGACAATGCTTAACTAAACTTAGGCAACAGGGTATTCACAACGGAGCAAACCAGAAAAGACCACCGGGAGTGAGGAATATTCTGGATATGAGAGATTTACAAAACCCATTAGAATGTTACGAAGTAACAGAGGAAGAACAAAACCAGATCGACCACTACGAGGAATCTGCAGAGTTTCAGCAATCAGCGGACGATTACAGTCCATTCATGGAAGACTCTCAGGCGGAAGTTCCTACAGATTGTTAACAGAGTCCGAAGCCGCAATAAATCTTATAAAGAAATCGGAAGTCCCAGCAGAAAGAACATCATTTAATATGAAAAAACGTTTCGCCATGGGGAGAGATATACATCATTCAAATCAAGCGGTAAGGATACCATTTTTAGGAAAACTGCATCTCTTCCATATAATTGATGATGATTTTCCCTTGCCAGAGGAAGGTATCATGGGCCTGCCCTTTTTTAATGTGTTCGATTAATACCATTTAACTAAGGACGTCCTTTACGTAGACAAGAAAAAGTTACCCCTTCGTGAGGACGATACATTTTTACCTGGTTATACAGCACAAATAAACCGGGTAAAAGTAATTGACAAAGATCAAATCACAAATCAATCCCTGACGGCGCTTACAAAATGCAAAACAAAGAGTCAGTTGTACCTCTCTACAATTATGACAAAGACCCGTTGATAATACCACAAAAAATCGAGTACGAAGCAGTAGAGAAAATTAAAGAAACGAATAGAATGAGCGTTACTTCGGGGGAAAAAAAACAGGAAGAAAGGATTCAAGATTTATCAAGCAAGACTAGATTGCAGCACGTAGAAAAAGCGGAAGCTCCTGAATTGTGAAAAATAATAGCAGGGTACAGTGATATTTACAACCTCGAAGGAGACCCGTTTCCATGTAGCGATCTGGTGGAACATGAAAGAAAAAGTTGTCGTAAAACGCAAAATCACCATTCCATTTGCCGATTTGGGTTGTCCCAAAAAACGAAAACGCATCTGGTAAGAAGGAATGGCGAATATTAATCGATTTTCGCAAGGTAAACGAAGACACAGAACAAGATGCTTACCCACTGCCCATCATCGGAGACATTTTGGACCAATTAGGGAATTTGAAATTCTTTTCAGCCTTCGACCTCAGCTCTGGGTTTCACCAAATCCCAATGAGTGAGACCTCAAAAAAGTATACTGCTTTCTTTCTTCGTCTAGGCATGCGCCTTAGCGTGACGGGGTCGCGTAACGCATCCCTTGTGTAGGAAGTCAGTCTGCTTCCTACGGCTTAGCAGTAAAGATCAGTATTCAATAAAGAAGACCTCTCTCCCAGTTCAGGCCCTTATAGAAAGAAAAGGTCCATTATTCTACAGACCATTACACACTCAGGTCACCATGAAAAAACTCCACGTTAAGTTTTAAATCCAACAATAATATTAAACAACCCTTAAAATCCACCTCTAATTCTTTTGACGAAAACATTGCAAAGTTATGCAAGTAAAAAATCATAAGGGGTTGTTTTTAGGGGTTGAAGTCGGTTGCACAAATTTGAACAAGTTAGGACGGAAATCATGTGCATATATAAAGTTGATTTTGGATAATGTCGGGGCTGGCGAAATATTTGGATGGCCCCGCCATGATGTTTGCCTCATAGGGGGTAGTTTTTAGGGGTTGAAGTCGGTTGCACAAATTTGAACAAATTAAGGCGATTATATTAGGCTCATATACATTTCATTTTGGAGATTGTCGGGGATGGCGAAATATTTCGCTGGCCGCACCATGATTTTTGCTTTACAGGAAGTATTTCTTGGGGTTGAAGGTGGTTGCACAAATTTTGAACAAATTAAGACAAAAATAATACGCTAATTTAAAGTTAATTTTGGATAATGTCGCGACCAGCGAAACGTTTCGCTGGTCCGGCCAGTGTTTTTTTGAGTTATCAGGTACTTCCGGTGTTGCACAAATTCTAATTTTGGTTGAACAAATTTGAACAAATTCTGCACTAAATATTTGGCCCAAGAAAAGTTGAATTTGCGTGGGAGGCGAGGCCAGCAAAATGGTTCTGAAATTTCGATAGTTGAAGCTTCGGCAGAGATAACGCTGAGAAAAATACTTCAATTCCAGGTTCAATTAACAATGTTGTATTTTTAACTTTTCAAATATAAAAGTTTATTCAAGTGAATTCAGTTAAAAGTGCGGTTTAAAAAATTAATTTTTAAATTTATAATGGTCGATTCTAGGATTTGCTACTAAATTTAAACTGACGTGAACATCATCGCACGCAACTTAACATGAGGGGCGAAAATAAATAGAAAATGGGCTATTGTGGATGGTTTTGTATTGAATTATTTTTCTATTGTTTATTGCCTCTCGTATGAAGATATTACATTCATGAATCTAAGGATACATTTTGTCAGATTATAATACGATTATATGTACATAAAAAGTGGTTTAAAATATGTTTGTCTGAGGATGGAAATTATTGCGCTCGTTTCATAGCTTGAACAACGTGCGGTTTTTTAGCTTGTCTTTCTTGATAGTGCTTTAAATTGACGTTTGTCATAAAGCACACTCGTCTCTGACGGTTCCATTATTTCAGCTCCGGTCCCCTCTGGAAGTTTTGCAACTTGACAGGGTTGTCCTTGATGTTCAACAAATAGTGCCTTAAACTTATAATACTTGCTTAGTGTTCCAAGGACGTATTTATCGGGAACTGATACTAATGAACGAAGCAATCTGTCTGTTGGTACTGGCGTGAAACCGGTTCCATCATCTGAGATTTGAAAAAATCCCTCAGGATATTTGATGTTAATATATCTTAACCCAGAACTCGCTTGATCGCTAATTTTATATTTTCTTACGACATCATCATAATTGTGGTTATGAAAAATTTCGCCACTATGGGGCCAGACGGGAAGAAATGGGGCAGGAGAAGAAGATGCGGTAGGAGGATGATGTTCGAAAGTAGGAGTCTGTACGTTATAAGAACGAAATACTGTTGACCGAGCAGAAGAATCTCGAGCAGAAGAACCTTCGCCAGAAGAATGTCCGACAGAAGGAGAATGTGGATGATGATAAGGGTTTGGATTCCAATTGGGATCCAGGTGCAAATTGAATTCTGGCCTATAATTGGGATCTAGGTTCAAATTGATATTGTGAGTATGATTGGGATTTGGGTTCTCATGGATGTCTGCAATATAATTGGTAAATGGGTTATTTGCATATTGGTGATAGTTGTGATAATTATATTGATTATCATCAGAATCATCGTCCATCTGTGCACTGAACTCTGCAAAAAGAAATAGAAATTTATGAATTTTAATTTTGTAATAAACCTATAATATTGTTTGGACAATTCATTCAAAAATATATTTACCAGTAGAATTGAGAATGATGACCAAGGTGGTAAGCAGAGAATAAAGTCTCCTCATTTTTTCAAAATACACAAACAACTGAATAATGCAGGACCTTATCAACAATATAAATGATGAATATGCTGAAGCTTCCCGTATATATACTGGGGGTCGATGATGTACATAAGTTTCCATTCCGTATTTCATCGATGTGAGAAATAGGAAATGAATTGTGAAATCATACACCAAGCGTGCCCAGAGGGGGGAAATCGACTCGAAGGCCACGTCTTCATCTTCACCTTCCCTCTGCTCAGCTCTAGAGGCTTGGGGTGGTGGTCGCTCTCGTGGAGTTTTATAACCTTGATATACTGCTGGTTTCGGGCATGATTTCATGGCATGGTCTTTTTCTCTACCTTAGGCGCGCCAGTAAGTCCAAAAGGAAACAGCCAGGGCTTTGTAAGCGCGGAACTGCGCAACTCGACTGAGCTGACAGCGCCTCTCTCTCGGTCCCTCGGACCCCCTTGCCCACGAATGCGGCAGGCGGGAATACTAGAAATGCGGTGTATAACTAAATCCCTCATATAAAGATTCATTGGTGATTTGTTCACACACTTTACTTTCTTACCTTGTCAAACTCAAATCTTGTATGTTTAAACTAAGATCAGATTGATGTCATCGATGTCTCGGATATGAAATCAAAAAGTAAAGCCGAGTACGAAAAGTAGAAAATTGATGACTGAAAGTGTCTTTTTTTAAAAATAAAAACAGTTAATTCTATGCATTAGTTTAAGAAAGAAGTTTTTCTCCTGTTTTCAGGAAACTTCATATTTTCTCGGATTTTCGCTTGGATTTGAAATATGTTAATAGTATCCAGTAAGATATCTAACTGTTCTATTTTTGAAGACAAATTGATATTTTATTGTTGAAAATTCAACTATTTAGTTGAATATTCATCATTTTTATTCATCTTTTTTGTAGGAAATTAATCTGCTTGGTTAAAAAATCAACTTTTTGGTTGAAAATTCAACTCTTTGGTTCAATGTTTGGTTACAAATTCAAGTATTTTGTTAAATTCGTTTTATGCTCGGTTGAAAATTCATTTTTTAACTAAAAAATATTCTATTTTGGGTGGGAAACTTACCTTTTTTATTTGAAAATTCGTTTTATTTTGGGTTGAATATACTCAATATATTCAACGCTTCGGTTCAGTGTTGAACTCTTATTTTGAAAATTCATTGTTTTTGTTGAAAATTCATCTGTGTGGTTAAAAAATCCAACTATTTTGTTGAACATTCGTTTTGTTTTTGGTTAAAAATACAGTTTTTAAACTCGAAACTATTCTATATTTGGTGAAAAATTAATTTTTTTATTTGGAAATTAATTTTTCTTCAGTAGAAAAAGCAACAATCTTTTTTGTTAAAATACCAACTACTTGGTTTGAAGTAAAACTACTTTTCAAAAAATTTATTTTTGTTCTGGTTGAAAAATCATATTTTCGGGTAGGAAATTCTACTGTTTCGTAGATAATTCGTCTTTTTCATTTCAAAACTCAACAATTTGTTGCAAATGCATCTGTTTTGGTAGAACATTAATCTTCTGGGTGGAACAAAATTTGTATTTCAGAAATATATTTTTTGCAACTATTGTTATTTTAAATTCAAACAATAATTTTTAAAAACTTTAAACATTGAACATTTTTTTCTTTTATAAAGATATTTGATTATTTTATTTTTACTGAATAAATAATATTTAACAAAAAACGATTCTTTAAGTGTTTAAAATTCGGGAATTTTCAAATTCGGTAACATTATAAACTTTAGGGAATTTTATTATTCGGGAACTTTCCAATTCGAGAATAATATTCTTCAGGATTTCCAGTCGTCCCATAATTTGCTTAGCTTTGAAATATTTTTTAAAAATTCAAGGAAATATTTGAATAATTTTAGAAAATATATAGAAGTTTTGCAAATTTTTTCAAATAATTTAAAATTTGAAAAAATTTCAAAAAGTTGAAAACAAAATGTAGATTTTTGTCAAGATTTCTGAAAAAAAGTGTAGTAGCTTTATAAGGACTTTGCAAGGCTTCAAGATAATAATAAAAATATTTTCTGAAGATTTCTGAGAAAATTTAAAGTGATTTTTTTATTTTCAAAAATAATTTTAGCAGAATATTTCAAAAGATTTTAAAACCATCCGAAAGATTTTCAAAATTGTCCAAAACGAATCTGGAAGATTTTGAGGCAAATTTAGGAATAATTCGAGTCAGTTTAAAAGATCTTTAAGAATTTTAGAAGTTTTGAAGAGATTGAAAATATTTGGAAAATTTAAAAGATTTCCAAAAATTTATAAAATATTTTTAATTTTTCTTCTAAACTTTCACAAGTTCTAAATGTCTTTCTAACTGTACTTAAGTTTTTCTAAAATCTTGCAAAATTCTGTAAAATAAAATAAATTTGTCAGAAATTTTATAGATGTTTTCGGCATATCTGAAAGTTTGAAAAATCAAACAAATAAACCGAAAATATAAATTGTTATTCAAAATTTTTATTTTGTTTAAAAAAATATTTCCCACTCGAATTGAAAAACGATATCCGCTCAAAGTGCGCGATTGAAGATGCTCGTTGAACAAAAAAGGATGTTCAATATCAAATAAACATGAAAGCCTAAAAATGACTTTTTCGAATTTATTCAAATGTTATTTTTTTATAAATATAATAGTCTAGAAAATGATATTTTTTGAGAATATTAGTTCACAGTTTTAACTTTATCAAGTTCATTTCTTCACGAAATTAATATATTTTTACATACATTTCAAGAAGATTATTTTAAACGTAAATAAAGTAAGATTAAATAGATGAATTTAGTAGTAAATCTTCTTTTTGCATTTAGAGGCATTAGCTTGTAAATACGTCATGTTTTTCGAGGACATTTGGCATACCCACAAATTTCACAATATTACGTCATTATTGTTTAAATAAAGCTGAAAATCTTACCAGAGCGTTAGTCTTAATGTAGGAAAAAATTGTTCGAGTCTTTCCGGGTTCGTGAACATTTTTCATGATCACTGAAATTCAAAAATTTTTTCATTTCGAGTAATCAAAACCGAATTGCAAATTAAAATACTCAAAGTCGAACTCTTTTGAATTCCAAACTTTTCAAATTGAAGCTTATACGATTTTTAATTCAGACATGTTTGATTAAATGTCTTCATGATTGATATTTATAAAATGTAAGCTTTTAACACTTTTTGGTATAACAATTTTATGCCTAATGCCGTTTAAGTGTAAAATTTGAAAAATTTAAATCTTATAAATTGAACAGTTCAAAGTTTTCTGGTTAGATAATAGAAGCCAACACTCAGAAATGAGATTCTTTGGTTCAAAGAATATTTATTTAAATCAAAGATAAATATTCATAGACTCTCAAACAAAGAAAAGGTTTTTTTTTCCACTAAAAATTCTTCTTAGTTTCGAAATAAGTTTCTTCATTCTGAATTTATTTTTCGTTACATTTTTAGGTGAGTAACATTAAAAATTAATGCATTAAGGTTTTGTTTAACTAAACACTTGTTAAATTATCGGGGTTTGAAACCCGATAAAGAAACTATTTTTATGTTATTCAGTGAGAAGGAAACCACCTAATAAGCATAACAGTAATTTATTTAGGCGCTCGCTCATTCATTATTTTAAAAATCTGAAATTATTCTGTTTTTCCCGCGGGACGGACGAATTAACATGAGTAGAGTAGAGCCGGGATGGAAAGCTTGTTAGTCGTAGATACCTTGTTTAACACCGACAGATTGGAAGACCAATCTATCGAAGAAGACGCATGTATCTGCTTCGGAGAGAATGCTTCACTGATGTCTCTCCAGTGTCAAGACGTCTGATAACACTCATATTCACAAATTTAGGGTCCCCGGGAGCGCTCCAGATTAATCTTGGCACACTTATCCACTCCAAAGTCCATTCCAATCTCTCCTGTGTACCTCTAGAGATATTTAGAGCACGTTGAAGTTTTCTTGCACCAGAAGCATAGATCTTCCTGTAATTCACATAAAATACAAGAGTAACCTTATGCTCGCGATGATTTTTGCCGCTGCAGAGGTACCCAGGAGAATTGTTTAGTGCGAGAGATAGTGGCTGAAGTGTATGGAAAAAGAGTATAGGGCTCATGGTGTCGCTCTGGAAGATGACGCTATTCGTTGTCACACGATAATTTCCAGATGAGATACTAAATCTAGTTTTCGATAGGCGCATCAATTTCTCTATGCATCTCAATATGTGTCAAATCGACAGGGCGCGCTGGTGGGTTGCTGGTCTGATGAAGAGTCCTCGAAATGCGTGGATTTCGCAATCTTTGTTCCATCACAGATTTGGTCATACTCAAAGTCAGATTTTTTAGGAATGTGTTCCGAGCATTAGAAGAAAAGGAATCTAGTTTTGTATTCCATTTGAATAAATCGTAACTGTTCACAGCAGCAATATCCGAGATCCCGAAGAAGTACCTCAATGGCCACCTTCTTGTTTTTCTCTTGGTAGTTTTGTCATGATAAAAGTTTGTCCAGCACGTCAACCCCACCTTTGGTGAGATTATAGAAATCAACTATTTCTGGCTTGCTCGACTGATCATTCACTATTCCTTCCAGGTTAATGGACGACAATAACAGAACCTTCTTATTCTTCTTAGGATTGAATGAAACCATCGTTTTATTACATTGATATATGAACTTTGATGATCCAATTGGGGCTCTTGACAGCATAGATGGTGGTATCTCTCGCTTGGTTTTACGTAGTGTGCCAACTCACGTAAGTTTTCTGTTTGTTAGTTCCTCTGACAACTGAAATGAAGTGAACCAATTATGGGTAATAATATTTCGATTTGTACTTGCCTTCTTTGCCTACGTATGGGATACCTGAGATAAAATAAAAAGTTCTGGCATCACACATAGAGATAATTTTCACACCATACTTGTCTGGCTTTGACGAACTGGACATTTTGAAAGGGCAACGATCTCGGAAACTAAGCAATGTCTTATCAACAGTCAAGTACTCTGAAGGAGTATAATACTTCGTACAGTGGCCAACAAAAATAACCCATATCTCTCGGAAAGCAGCGAATTAATCATTTGCCTTTCTCAAATCTCTAGTGTTCTTATCGTCGAATCTCAAATTTTGAAGAAGGAAGAAAAATCTCTTCTGGGACATACTACAACGAAAGATGGGTGGTCGTAGGCCTCAGAAAACATATCAGCCAGACACAAACCGGAATTTTTCAAAACACCACTCATGTACAAGAGACCTATGAAGCCCTTCATATCAGGCACGTCTGTGGGGTTTATGAAAGAACAGGAAAGGTCAGTATATTTGAGCTTAGAGCGCCCTATCTCAATGTTGGTATGACAAATGATTGTTTGAATCATTTCATTACTTATAAAGAGCGAGAATAACTTTTCTTCATCCGTTATTCCTCGTGCATTTCCTTTATGCCCGGGCAGGTGTGTAATGAAATTAGAAGGAGGTGTTCTTGAGAACTTAGAGCGCAATGGCTTATTTGTCCATATTGCTTCATTTTCTTTCCCCAACTCGAAATCCCTATCATCTACGATACCTTCATCATCAGTTTGTTCTTCTTCACGAGCGGATTTCTCAGACGTCTCATAACAGTCAACAATATCATCTTCAATGTCACTATTCACAAGAATTTAGTCTTCCGATTCGGAGACAACTACCTCAAAAGCCAGGTTGTGTTGACGAAGTAATTCCAATAATATTGCCTGAGGTTTACTGTAGATTGGTTTAAAAGCAATTTTGAAGTGCGAACTGCAAAAAGTAATAAAATCGTACATAATCAAATTGGTAACGTTATTGTCACGGTCAGGTCGGATGCGACCCGAAACAAGAGGTCTCACCGAAAAACAGAGATTAGGGAATCAAATAGCACTTACCACGTATCTTCGGCTGTTTCGACATCTTCTACGGTACTGACTGGTAGGGTATCTGGCCACCAGAGACCAATTTAAAGTGCTGGGGGCGAGGAGAATAAAACAGCCAACGCTCGGGTCGGATCCGAACCCCACCGTACCAGTAGAGGGTTAATTTTGCACATTTTTCTAAACTCAGATTTTTGACAAATATAAGCTTTCCATGAACCTTTATTTTCTTCCCATTTCCCGTGTAACTTCGTAATCTTTCCCTTTGTTCTTGACCATTCCTTCTCTCGCGAACTTTTATTTGCTAACTTATATCTGATTGACTTTTCCTTTTTCTGTTTTATGCTGTTCTGGCTCTCTTCTGTTCATTATTTTGCATTTTTCTATCTTATTCTTACATTCATAGTTACTTATAGTATTATCAGTTAGTAATGATCCCCTTCGACGATAAAATTTAATACACATCATCTTTAGATGCTCTTCTAACTTCTTCTTCTGGCCCTCTAGATATTCCTCCTTTCTTACTTTTTTTTGCATTAAAATCTCTTTCGCTTGATAAGTTTTCATTTCACTTATTCTCAATTTCGCCCTCCAGTCTAGTTGTCATAACTGTATACTTATGTTTGCAGTAAATTGTCCAGATGTTCAACATTTCGTTTCCTGGTAGACTTTTTCTGCCCAGATACTTTGCTGCTCCTTCTATTTGTTTTATATCCTTGTGGGATATTGAGATACCCATTTGAAAGCTTTGTTTCAAAATTTCCTGATTCTCGTCTAATCTCTCTCCTCAAACCATGTTGCTATTAATTCGATATAATAAAAAATTTCGACAAATTTTCAGAAGTCGCCATATTTTTTCCTGAGATTTCGGATCGAGTTTACTAATTTAAAGTAACTCATGATAAATTATCCAAATGCTGGAAATTTTGTGTTTTCGGGCCGGGTTTAGAACCCGACACCCGTTCTAAGGTCAATTTGTTTATCATTGATAACAAATAGTAATTATATATTAATGATCAACAATATTTAAAAACATGCCATTGTATGATTTTTAAGGCTATTGATTTCAAGCTCTATACTCAAAATTCAATCACCTCATTTTAATAAATAAATACTAGAATGAAATATTTTTTAGATACTAAGCAGTACTTCTTTTGTAAATAGAAGCTTGTATGCAAAGGTAAAAGTTGTTTAATTCAATAATTTTTGCGTAGAATAAATTTTTCAATGGAAAATTTGCAATAAGGGGACTTTCATGAACTGAAAAATGTGCATTGTTGGAAAGAAACTATATTCCTTCAGCCTAGAATAAATAATGGATCTTCGTACGAGGAAATGTCACGAGAGTAAAAAGTTTCAAAAAAGATTGAAAAAAAAAATCTATTACTTAATCAGGCAGCAGGATAATAAGTATCAACTTGAGTGCTTAGAGAAATATGTTTTAGTTTTTAAGCTTTTTAACTCTCTGACTCAAAATTGGCACAATTTAACTAATTAATAGTGAACATTTCTTACATTCGATTAGCGAAAAGTCAGCTACCAAAGATTGGTAGAAAATTACTAATTCGAGTAGTCGAGATATATCCTAATTCAGTAGTGGAAAACTAATTGCTTGGTAAAAAGAGAATTATTTAGAATTGTACACAACAATTTTTAAAAAGTTATTATCTTGGAAAACGTGACAATATATAAGTATAATGAAACGACGAGATGGTGTTAAATTCTTAACTCTATTGAAATAATAAGAAGGTCATATTGTGAAATTCTGAACGTGACGTAGCTAGCCACAATTTAAACACATGGTAAAAATGGGAATTTTGTAGACTTTGAATTAAAATGGATCAATGGATTTATGAAAAATATATTGCTTAAAAGGCTGTGAATAAATAATGGCTCGTCGTACGAGAAAATATAACGAAAGTAAATTTTTTACCTTATATCAAAGATTTTCTACCAAAAATGATGACTTTAACAACATAGTTAAATTTGCAACAAAATGATTAAATTTCCTGCCCACAAAGACGAATTTTCAAGAAAAGTCATGAAGTTTCTACCAAATGGTTGAATTTTCAACTTGCGAAGGAAAAATTTTCAACCAAAAATGGAATAGTTAAATTTTGAAAAAATCTTACAAATGAAATGAATTTTTAACAAAGTAGTTCGACTTTCCACCAAGTAGTTGGGCTTTTAACCAAAGAAGACAAATTTTCAACAATATATCTACATGAATCTTCAACCAAATAGTTGCATTTTTCAACCAAACGAGATTATTTCCTTACCAAAAATATAATAACAGGCGTTCTTCTGTGCCAAATTGCTTTTCCTCTCCCTTCTATCCTGAGTTTCAAATTCTCTTATTACCTTCCAGATATTTAATTCGTGCAGGAACTCCTTATACCAACGATTTAAAAGTATTGACGCATCTGTTGGACGTGCTGCCAAGATGATAAGGGGTATCATTATAAATGAGTCACCAGTGAGGACGCTAGGTATGAGAGTGGTTAAATCATATGAATCAGAAAGTGTGGGAGTTATTGACCACGAGTTTAGAATTGCTTCGACCTCAATTGCAAAAGTCAATAATTCATCATATTGCAACATTCTTCCGCCAATCACTCGAAGCATGTCATGCTTAAACGCTTTGACTGCTGCCTCACAGAGCCCACCAAAGTGGGGGATTTCGCAGGGATAAAATGCTACGCGATACTCTCTAGGGTAAGATTTCTTTTCACGGACTCGTTATGAGTTTTAAGTTGCAGTCTTCGATTTCGTTTATGGCACTTAAAAAATTAATGCCGTTATCTGAGTACAGATAAGCGGTTTCCCCTCTTTTATTGCTGAATCAAGAAAGAGCCGCTAAAAAAGCTTTGGTTGCCAGTTCACCCACAAGCTCGATATGAATTGCTTCCGTTGCGAGGCATACCAAGATAGCCGCATAATTTTTAACTTTTGTTCGGTTACGATATCACTTCTCCTCTATATAAAAGGGACCACAGTAATTAATACCCAAAGCTAGGAAAGGGCGATTAAGAGAGAGGCGACTTTGTGGAAGATCTACCATGGTGTACTGCGTGTCGCACGTTTAGCATGCATACAGATAATGCATTTGTGAATCACGTTTTTTACTATATTTCATCCATTTACAATCCAAAAATATCTATAGAGAGCATTAAGCGTAGCTTGTGTGCCTCCATGCAACATTTGGATGTGTTCGTTACGAATTATAATCTGGGTGCTTTTGCAAGTATGGAAGGTCAACTCTGTTTAATCTACCACCTACACGCAAAACGCATTCTGAATATTAATACATAATGGGACCCAAAGGTGGTAGTTTGCATTCTAAGGCTCGCACTGATCTTAGAATTTCTAATTCGCGAGAAAATGCTTCGAGTTGCATAATTATTATTAGTTTTATCGTCGCCATTCAGATCAGGGCTAAAGATCTTCTTTCTCACTTAGCCACGAAGCACCGCTCTGCCAGAAATCTGCATTGACAAATTCGCTGGACATAAGGCCACGAGACACGAGGTCAGCAAGATTTTTCTCTAAGCGTACGTGTCGCTACTCATATTAATTTTTTTTCTTTATTCCTGCAATGCGATTACCAACAAAGGTTTTTAATAAATGAGATGAAGTATTTATCCAACGTTAGACTATTGCCTAGTCAAACCAAAACATCGCTTTTTCAAATGATAGATGACGTAACTCTTGAGAAGTAGCTTCCAATAAATTTTCCAACAATTAAGCTGCACAAAATTCTAACCTTGACAGAGTTGTCGATTTCAAGGGAGCAACTCTTAATTTTTGACAGGCTAATCACGATTCGGCTTTTTCGTCTGTAAACTCGCGTGATTGTTGATAAGAATTTTTCTATTTACATGTATTTTATCGTGTGTGGATAATTGAGTTTGAAAATTGCGCCACGGTGTGTGTATCTCGCATAGGACTGCAGCATCCCAATCTATTCCTAATTGTCACAATTTTTGCATCAGGATTATTGTGTGTACGATAATTTGACCCAAAAGACCGATTGGGTCAAACAATTGAGGGATTTGTGGCAGGATGCTTCGTTTCGTTACCCTTTTATCGTTGTAGATTTGATTGAAAGAATACGCTAAAATATCCTGTTTTCAATCCCAGTGAAACCTAAGTGTTTTTTGTTTGTTTGATCTAAGTTTAATAATGAGAATGATTGTTCAGACCGTTGTGATAACGACGCGAATAGATCAGAATCATTGGAGGCCCAAATTTGAAAATTTCACCTGGGCCTATTGAGGCTCAGGTGAGTATGTCATCAACGTAGACGTCAGTTTTTAATATTTTAGAAGCTCTTTGAAATAATTCAGCTTCATTGTTCGTGAGTTAATGAAGAGATCGAGTCGCTAGAAAGGAGGCGGCACAAGTTCCGTAAGTCGCGGTATTTAATTCGAATATTTTTACGAGATATTGAAAATTTTCTCGCCATAAAATCCTTTGATACTTTCGATCGTCATGGTGTATTAGGACTGTACGATACATCTTTTCTCCAGTTTTTTTTTCGCTAAAGATCTCTTGAGTGCATAAAATCGTTTTCGTGCGATCGTATATGAATCCCCTAAATCGACTCAAGAAAGGGCTCGTATTCGATTGTTAATTACCGCTGTGGGATCGTCATAGTATTTTTATAAAACAGTACAAGCTACTATATAATTTACGGAAGTAGTTTGTGACAATTATGTGAATTGTAATTGTCCTCGCCGTCGTGCTGCCTCTCCGGATTGTGACTGGAGGATGAGTCACGAGGGCGGGAACGATTACGCCCCCTCGAGGGGGTCCTTGCCATTAACATTTTTTTTGTTTTCAAAGCAAGAGGAGGCAGGGTGATGCAGAGTGAGAACACAGCATGTATGTGTAAATTGTATATAGATATATATTTAAAAATTTAATTATCCACCTTACATGAAAGAAAAATAATACTTTCTCTTGAACCGAGATTACAACTATAGAATATGAGTTTTGATTTGCTATTTCTTTACATTTTTAATCTAATTATTAATCTTCTATAAACGAAACAATTCTCTCTTTTAGCACGCGATTACAATTATTGAGTTTTATAAAGATATAAAAGATTTAACTCTGACTAATTTTCTTGTTCTACACTAATTAGGCCGAAGTTTATTCCTATTTTAAATTCGTCTCACACATATTCCGAAAGGAGGCTATCAATTTCCCTTAAGGTATCCTTTACAGTTAAATTGATAGGCGGTGTGACATTCTCTATTTTTGGTTCCGCATTCGTAGGGGACCTTACATTGTTATTATTGCCATCACACATTAATGTGTTATTAAAGGCTTTAATCTCCCCTACTCGACCTTGTCTAACCAAGTCTTCGCGTTCGTTTTCGGGAATGAATTTATGAGTCGCGATAATATCCTCCCAATCGGTGAACCGCGGAGAACGTGACACGCTCATCGATTCCGTGCTTTCGATCGCGGAGAACGCGATACCGTGTGAGTTGGACCCGTACCGTTTCCGCGGGGATCCTTAGTTGTAATACTGGCCCACTGTTAGGCAACGCCTTCCGCCTCGACCTGTAGTTGATACGCGAATTCTTTAGAAATCACGCCTTTTGCTTTTAACTGTCTAATTTTTTGCATGCGTCCCCTGTGCTGACGGGCATTATCGGATCGACTACGCGAATCTCGAGTTACTATAAAAAAATTTTTAAAACAAAAATTTAATAATTGATTTCAAAATAAAAGGACGAGTCCTTGTTCGTTGCAGTGGAGTAAAAAATATATATTAAAAAAAAATTTTCTCTGAACTTACTTTTCGAGAAAAAAAAGGGTGTGAGAAAAGTGGATGAATGGGAAGAAGAGCTTACCAAGAAGCTGGCGGGAGAAGGAAAGGAGTGTTAGCGAGCTAACTGATGGGTGAGATGACCTACCAGAAGACTGGTGGATATTATTTTCTCCAGAGCCGACCAGAGGACTGGTGGATACCTATGGAGCACTCAAAATAGTTGGATGATCGTTGCTGCTGGTAACCCCGCGCTGGTCTGTGTCGTTGCTCTTGTGTGCCGGCTTTTATAGGGTCCTTCCCACCTCAGCGAGCGCTGGATGGAGGTGGGAGGCTCCGCGGCGGGGACCGATGGTCCATCCCATTGGAAGCTTCGACCCACGTGACTTTTCGCCTCGACAGAGTGGGCATCACTGAACGCGTTCAGCGGTGACTGGCCGTCTTTCCACGCGCTTTTCCGAGTTAAGGACGGTATATAATGTAAAGTGCATGTTACAAGTTTCTAACGATTCGATTTTTTCTGATGCCTTTCCTAATAGGCACGATCGCAGATGCATTAATTTTTCGCAGTCAATTAATTTTCGATTTCTCTGAACTGAGATCCATGATATTAAATTGAGGCAGGATACATCACGTTTATCACTTCATAATATGACCTTCTTATTATTTCAATAGAAGTAAGAAGGTTACACCATCGCGTCGCTTTATTAAACTTTTATATTTTTCACATTTTCGATTATCAAGACTACTCTAATGAGTAAATTTCTACCAATTCTAGTAATTATTTATATTTGACCAATTTTGAAACAAAGAGCAAAAAAGCTTTAAAACTGAAATACATTTTTTCCAACTCTCAAGTTGATATCATAACTGATTGACGGACCTGGATAATTTTTATTAACAAATGGAAAGGCTAGAAAATTTCTTCTTGAAAATCGCAATTTTTGAAGAACAATTTACGGAGAAAAGTTTTCATTCGATGTACGGACGTTTCTTGACCTTTTGAACAAAATGTTTCTCGGGGACCTATGGTTCAATTTGCAGTGTAGCTTTGATTACATCAAATGATCAAATTTTCAGCTTCAAGATTTCGAATTTTTAATTGCAATGAGCGCGCGAAATTTTCAAGAACTGGGAAAAACAAGATATTTATTTCCTAGATTAAAATCACCACTCTGAATCAAAATTAAGTTTCTCCATCTTACCGTTTTGGCCGAAACAAAACTTTCGACTCCGATCATTGGAGTGCTGTCTTAGGGTTCGTTTTTTGAAAAAATTAAATTGTAACTCGCCAACAAGTTTTGAACAGCGATCAGCCAAACCTTTCTTCATTCTAGAAAGAAAAATTGAATTGCGTATAAGATTCACGACTTGAATTCTTATAACCTTTCCAAGTTTGCTTTCGCTTAAAAAGAGATTGGCTGAAATTGAAAATCGGGTTTAATTTGAAATTTTGTACATATACAAAGTATAACCTATGGACGCCTAGAAAAGAATAAAAATGTTGTACGCCATTGGTCGGCTTTACACGGATGAGCAGAAGCTTAGTTTCACGCGCGTAGAACTGTTGGTGGGAGAGAAACTTTCGCCTCGGAGTGGTCGTGAAAGAAGGGTTGCCAACTTATAAAATTCAGGTACTCCAGCTGATGGAAACTGTCTGTAACGTAGGTCATCAAAGGTAATGATGCGCAGTTATCGGAAGTTTCGATCAGCTGGAATATCTGAATTTTATAAGATGGCAAACCTTCTTTCACGCGTTTTCCGGGGCGAAAGTTTCTCTCCCCCCAACCATTCTACGCGCGTGAAACTAACCTTCCGCTCTTCGGTATAAAGCCGTATATTTTCTAAAATTTGTTGTATGCATAATCTAAAGCGTAGAAAAACTCCCGGTAAAGGCTGCTCTTTCGGAGCAATTTTTTAAATGTAATAATCGAAATAAAAAACTGCGCCTTATTAGTTATTTACATCGGTTTTTGCTTCCGCGACTTACCATGTTTGTTACTTGCCATACCAAAATGTTTTCTCCACATAACCTTATTTTTTAAATTATTGGAATGTTAGGGAGCAGGTATTATTAGTAGTTGGTGAAGTAGGGAAGGTAAGGGGATTAGTACTAGGGAACTGAAAGTGAGTAGGAAAGGGGAAGTAGGGAAATTAGGGTAGAGAGGGAAGTAGAGGAGGGAGAAATAGGAAAGTGTGAGAAATTATGGAGGGGAGGAGGTTATAGGGGAATTATCTGAGGTTGGTGGAGAAAGGGAGGGAGGGAAATTGAGGTGCAGTGAGCAGATGGATACTAGGGAAGTGAGAGTCATCAGGGGAGTGTAAGTAGAGGAGATAGATACAGGGGAAGGGCGGGGAAGTAAGTGCCGGAGGAGGGTGGGGAGTTAGGGAGGGGAATTGAAGAAATGGATACCAGGGAAGTCAGGGTAAGCAGTGGAGGGGAAGTAGGGAGAAAGTAGTATGGGGGGTTGGATAGTAGAGGGAGGAAGCGGAAGTAGGAAAAGTACGAGGAAGAGAATCGTGGGAGGGGAGGGAGAGTAGAGGAGGGGCGAATACACCTGACTTAATTAACGTCTTAATAGGCTACGTAAACATACTCATTTTCAATTAAAAATTCAGAAATTGAACAATTTGTTTCTATTTTTGATAAATGAAATTTTGACTTATCCTGAATAAAAACTTAAATCAGATTCTTTATTTAGATAAGGGCAGGGTCCAGAAGCAGTACCAATTATAAATGCTTCCCCTTCATAGCCTAGATGATTGACAAGTTTTTTTTTCTCACAAGTTCAGGAAAAGATACTCCACCAACATCTAAAACTGTTGGTCTTCCTCTCCTAGTCCTTCTAAATTAAAGGATTTAGTAGAATATTAAACTACTTGGCTGAAAGTTGAACTACTTTATTAAAAATCCCTTTATAGGTCGAATATTTAACTATTTTGTTGACAATTCTTTCTTTATTGTTGAAAATTAACTTTCTCAGCTGAAAATTAAACTATTCCATTTATGGAAGAAAATGGATTGAAAATTCGTATTTAGTTTTGTGGAAAATCAATTTTTTTAACTGAAAATTTAACTTCCATTTTGGGATGAAAATTCATGTATTTTGTTGAAAACTTATCTTTTTTATAGAAAATTAATCCTTCTACTGGAAAGTTAAACTACTTGGTTGAATATTTAACTATTTTGTTAAAAATCCATTCTATTGGTTAAAGATTTAATTATTTTGTTGCAATTCGTTATTTGTTTGGTTGAAAATTAATGATATTAACTGAAATTTTAACTATCCTATATTGTGCTGGAAATAGATTACTTTAGATAAAAATTTAAGTATTGAATCAAGAGTTGAACTACTTTGTTCAGAATACATTTTATTGGTTGAAAATTGAACTATTTTCTTGAAAATTTGTTTTTCTAGGTTGAAAATCAATCTTGCGAACTGAAAAGTTAACTATTCCATTTTTGGTTAAAAATTCGATCGTTTGGTCGAAAATTCATCTTTGTAGGTTGACAATTCATCTATTTGATTAAAAATTCACCTGTTTTGTTGATAATTATTTTTCTTGTGGTTTTTGAAAATTCACCTATTTGGTTATAAATAATCTTTGCAGGTTGAAAATTCAACTATTATGTTAAAAAGTCATCTATTTTTTGCCGAAAATTCAATTGCTTTGTTGAAAATTTGTCTTTTTGGATAGAAAATTATCGAAAATTATGTTTTTATTTTTTTGGTATTGAAATTTCAAAATCAGTAGTATAGCATCAGGTCTGTCACTTTACTTACCGAACGAGCAAGGTTCTGTTCCATGCTACGTCGGTATTTTTATATTATAATTTTACTATCATTCGGTAAAACATGGATGCCGGTCAGTTTTAGGTTAATATGTTACCTTACTTAAAAAGAGCTTTAGTTTAAAAATAAAGACATTAGTTAACAGATGGCGCCACTGTAAACATATCATCATATATCATCATACATCGCATGCTCCTCCTCCTCCTCGTCAGCACTTGAATAATTGTTTAAGCACATTTCAAATAATAATAGAATTTTAATTTCCTAAATTTTAACACTTTTGACCATTATTTTATATTTGATAATAATTTGATCTTAGTTAACAATAAACTTCCGTTCCCGATGTTAAATTAAAGAACGTTTGCAGGCTGATCTACTCTATACAAAATTTCTGCGGCGGAAAAGTATCCCAAATATTCAACAATTTTAGGGGTGATGTCATGACGATAATGTCCACCTTCGTCGTGATCAGAAAATGTGTGAAAATGCTGCACTTCTAGATCAAGGTTCTGGAAAAAATCGAAAATTAAATCGTAAGGTTTTAGTCGTACGATGTGATATATTTTTTAAATGTCCACTCAATTCCCGATATTTGGATCCATGATGCAACCTGTTCAACTAACGCGCTGGGAGTGTGGCCCTTGAGCTTTGTGTCACGCTTGACTAGGCACCAATTCTCTTTCGGCCCCGCAGTTCTTCTTATCACGAAACTGCGAAAGCTGTCAGTTCTAGGAATATTATAAACCGGGGGTTTTCATATTGGGAGTTGAGTGTAATTTTGAAATAACAGGGTGGCCGCTGGAAAGGGAAAACCAGGAATTTTTTGAAACCGGGAAATGACAGAAAATTAATTTTCTGGTGAATTAACTTCTAGATTAAAAGGGCCACCCTAAATAAGAATAAAATTTCTCTATTGTACCGTTTTAGCAGAAACAAAAGTTCCGACTCCGATCATTGGAGCTGAACCATTGTAGAGATAGAAATTATCGATAATTTCTAAAGTGCTGTTGGGAACCCTAACAGGTTCCTCAAAAAAATTTGGAAAGTGATGTTTTATGGTTCCTTTTTTTAGCAGGAAAGTTCCACCCAAACCTGATGAATACAACAAAATTATTTCTAACATATATTCAATTGATGCAATAATAAATTAGATCGTAACTCACCAACAAGTTCTGAATAGCGATCAGCCAAACCTTTTCTCATACTAGAAATAAAATCCTCGTTGCCTATACGATTTCTGACTTGGATTCTTATCACCTTCCCAGGTTTGCCTTCGCTTAAAAAAAGGTTTGCTAAAATTGAAAATCGGGTTTCATTTAAAGGTAGAGGTTCGAATACAGCAGCTCCTCGAACTTTGTCGATATAGGTAACATACGAATTCGCTGTTGTCTCCGTCTTATTCAAAAATATGTTTGTCGTAAACTGAAATTACAAGATATAATTAATAATTCTTTAGTTAAATATATGACTTCATTTCTTAATTTTTAAAATTGTTTCTCGTTCCTGAAAAATGCGACTCAACGATTGAGCTCTCGGATTCAATTACTTGCCCGACGCTTGAGAACGATAAAAGCGTTCTTTCCCGTGTCTCGATAAATGAATATTTTCAAATTCGCAAAATGATTTTTCTTAAATATAGACTTTTATAAAATAGCAAGACGGAACTTTTTTCTTTTTACATTGCTTTTCGCAATAATTCGCAATTGCAATGAATGGGCTAAATTTTTGTATACGAAATCAACTAAGAATGTCTTTCCGATGACTCTTTGCTAAGATACTTTGCAAATTGACAACAATTACACTGGTTTACAAAAAAAAAGGTGAGGACTATTTGACAAGACCACTTTATCCTTATATATTTTGACGCGCTGAATACGAATCCGAGGTTTTTTTTGTTGTGAAGCCTAGTATTATATTTGTGGTTTAAGATTCATATTTTGTTAGAAAGTAATTTTTTTGCTTAAAAATTTAACTGTTTTGTGGAAAATTCATCCTCTTGGATAAGAAATCAAATTTTTTTGGTAAAAAAGTCATCTTTCTTGGTTGAAAATTCAATTTTTTGTTGAAAATTCAACTTTTCTGGTTAAAAATTCAACGGCCATTTAACGAATTCATCTACTTGACTTGAAAATTCAACTATTTAGTTTTTGGTTAAGGTTTCATAATTTTTGTTTGAAAACTCGACCATTTGGTTGAAAATTCGTTTTTGTAGTTTTAAAATTCAGCTATTTGTTTGAAATGCATCTTTCTTGGCTGCAAATTAACTTTTTTTGTTGAAAATCCATCTTTTCAAGTTTCAAAGTCAAATTTTTCTCAATCATTTGACTATTCGTTTAAAAATTGAAATCTTTTGTTCAAAAATCATATATTTCGTGATAAAATATTTTTTTTTGTCAAGAATTCAACTATTTTTTAGAAAATGCAATATATTTTGACTTGAAATCTGAGGAATTTAAAGTAATAAAAAGATATGTATCATATTCGGTTTGTCATTTTTCGATACAGTTTAGCTGTTTGGTAAAGGAGAAATGAATAAAGAAAATGATAAATAATATTTATTATAAGTAATATATTTAAATAAGAATCGATATCATTTTTAAGCATTGAGTTGAAAACAAATGAACCAATCTTTTTCGGTATGAGAATACTTTCCATTTTATATACGTACAGTCCTCCATATGGGGACTGGAACTGTTTTGAATAAAATATTTATTGCGAATCAATAATTTCTGTGGTTGAGAAAAATTGAAATTGCTTATACCCAATGAGCTTGATTTTTGGCTAACGTGCCATGAAGAACATAAAATTTTCCACCTGACGACCACGGGGTACCAAAGTCGACAGATGGCACAGCATTTTGCATATACTCCCATAAAAATCTGTCCCTCGTATGGTTCATTCTTACCAGAAGAAATGGTAAATTTTATCAAAGGGCGAAATGACATGCATATTACGCATTTCATGAATTATAAGTATTATTAAATGAAATTGTAAAAATGTATTACCTAAATAAAAATTTTAAATTGTAAATCATTCTTTAGTAATAAAGGCAACAATTCTGTTCTTAGCTTTTTCACAACATATTTTGAAAATGACAAAATGATTCTATTCGCAAACCCTTGACCATATTGAATGTTTTTAAATATTAAGATGTAATTAAAATTACCGATACCAACAATATAATTACTGGAAATTTTTTAATGAATTAGGTTTTATTTTGAAAGATTAATTTTAAGATCTAAAGATTTAAAAATATGTCGAAAAAGAATCTAGAGGATTTTAGGACCATTTTTTTAATTTGTTCAGGATTTTAAAGCAAAATTTTACATTTTTGCAAGATTAAATAATTTAAGAAAAAATTCGAAAAAGTTTAAGCGGTAGTTAGATTTGAATTTAGTATTAAAATTTAGATTTTTCAAGATTTCAAATAAAAGACTTAGAAGCTTCTCAAGAATTTTGAATTTTGAAAGGTTTCAAATTTTTTAATGTTTTTTTTTTATCTTGCCAAATTTATTTTAGGAGAATATATAAAAAGATTTCAAAATATTCCAAAAGATATACAAAATTGTTAAAAAGGAATCTGGAAGATTTATAGGCAAATTTGTCAAAATTTTGGGAAAAATTCCAATCATTTTTAAAAAAATTTAGAAGACTTTGAAAAGTTGAAAAATAATTGAAAATTTGAAAATATTTTAGAAAAACTTCAAACAAAATTTAGACTACTGATGATTTCGAAAATAAATTTTGAAGCTTTTTAAAGATTTATAAAGTTTTAAGATAATAAAAAATGTCATGAATTTTGAGAGAAACATTGTAAAATATTTAGAATTTAAAAAAATCGAAAAATAATTATAAAATTGAAAAGAATATACATTTTTTTTAACGAATTGTAGATTTTTGAATATTTTGGAAAAAAGAATCTTTTTAAAAATTTGCAAAGGTTTCCAGAAAATAAAAAAAATTTCTTATGATTTCCGGAAAATGTTCAAATGATTTTTTATTTTGATCAATGAATTTTGGGAACAAAGGGAAAAAGATTTCGAAATATTTCAGATGATTTTTTATATTACTGAAAAAAATATTAAAGATTTTAAGGCTATTTTTTTAATTTTGCAGGATTTCAAAATATTTTAGGAAAACTTCGATTTTTTCAGAAGATTTTTAGGAGTTTTGAAAAATAATAAGTATAATATTATAAAAAATTGAATAAACAATAAAATTGAAAGAAAATAAAATGATAAAAATAATTATTATAAATTCAAACAGAATTAAACAAATTTAAAACAAATTGCAATCGTAAAATTCGAATCATTTAAAAAGATTTTCAGAAAGTTTTGAAGTTTTGAAAAGGATTTCAAATTTTTTTAAAAATAATGTAGATTTTTCAAGAGTTTGGAAGAAATGTAGAATTTTTTGAAGAATTTTGAAAGGTATCAAAAGAATAAAAAAAATGTCCTAAAATTCCTACGGAAATTTAAAATGATTTCTTATGTTCAAAAATTAATTTAAAAAAAAATTTACCACAACTTCAAAACATTACAAAAGATTTCCAACATTGTGAAAAATAAATCTGGAAGATTTTAGGTCAATATTATTAATTATGAAAGTTTTATGAAAATGGTAGAAAAATTCGATTCAGTTTATTTTTTCCGCCTCAATATTAATTTAAGTAACTTTTAAATTTAGTTATTTTAATTTTGAAGAAAAATGTATGTAATAATAATCTTGAACTAAAAATAAATGAATCTGACCACTCTCGCTTTGAAAGCCTAAGAAATTGGACCCTTCAGTCTAAAAACTTCTGGACCGAAGTCCTATAATCTTATAATAAAAGCATAAATATTTCGTCTTCAGACGCAAAGTCGTCCTCCGTCGTTTGTAATGTATTAAGAATTTTTTGCGAATGCGTGGGATGAGAATTCTTGAGATCTCCTAAACTAAAGTCTCCTTTTTCTTTGGCCGAGAGGATGAAACGGATCGAAGAGAAAGGGGGTAGAAAAAGTAGTGAGCAAAATTAAGAATGGATATATACGGAGGGTTTGAGAGGGAGAGACGCCATTTTATAATTCCCCCTCGCTCTACTCTTGTCTGCATGTTCAACCCCCAATCCTGATATAAGCAAAACGCTTTTACCCTTTTCCATATCTTTCTTCGACTTTTTATGTTATTTTATTTTTTTTCTCATGTTCAAAAGAAATGCAACCCCTTGATTAAAAATTGCGGGAGTGAGGCAACCACAATATTATGGGTCACTGGAAAAGGAAAATTGAAGGCTTGATAAAAATATAGAAATTGGCCAGGGGAGAGGAAAACTGTAGAAAAACACCTGCCGAGTTCTGCCGGTTTTTCGACAGTCGAATTTTAAAGGTAGACGTTCGACTCAGAACATCGAATGCACACAATCATCCTTGCTTACATTTTTAGATAAGTTTGGCATTCATTTTACAAGGAACAATCAAAAATCTTTGGAATTTTTATCCAGGAAAAATAAATCTAATTATAAAATACCAAATTATAAGTGACCCGGTTTCCCCAAGGTGTGCCGGTTAGCCCGGTTTTAGCCTAATACAAAAAATGAAAAATAATAAGAAATATCTTCATACTTTTTTTTCTCTTTTTTATTTCCATATCTCCTTCGCTCTCTCTCTCTCTCTCTCTCTCTCTCTCTCTCTCTCTGCAGTTTTTCGCTCGTAAAAGAAAACGTCCCGGAAAATATGAGAGCATTACCACTGTATTATCAGCAAACACGTTCGAGTTTATATCAGTGTAGGTGAAAACTGACACTGGATTACATGAGAATGTATATTCACTGTATATATTACAATACGTGCCGAGGACACATAATCTTCAAGTACCCTCTCACCACGCCTACCAACCCCTGAAGACAAACGGCTTAAAGTTCGTAACGTTTCACTCCCTTGGATAAATATTAAATATAAAAAATTAGGCCGCATAGACCTACAAAAAGGGTTTCGTAGCCTATTAAGACGTTAGTTAATTTGGTAAAATCTCTTCTCTTCCCCTATCACTCCCCCTTTCTCTAATCTCCTCCTAAATCGATCCTTTTCTTTCTGATCCGATTCTATCTTATCATCCCCTCTCCTTCTATTCCTCATATCCCCTAGTCCCCCTCCTAACCCTTAGTTTCTCTCGCTTCCTCTCCTCTACTTATCACCCCCTCCCCTACTTATATTCCCCTCTCCCACTTTCCCTCCCTACTTCCCTTTGCTTCCTCTTTTCCACTTCCTTTTCTATACAATGCGTACATTTCCCTCTCCTTCTTTCACTCTCTACACATACTTGCTCTTCCCTCCCCACTTACTTCCTTCCCACTCCTACACCCCTGACCCTCCTTTACTACCCCCCTTTTTCTCACTTACCCATCCCTACTTATCCTCCTATCACCTACTTCCCTTACGCTCTCCTATTTTTCCTCCTAACGCATACTTTCCCTTACCTTCCAACTTATTCCCCCTTACCCCGCCAACCGTCCTAGAGAACTAGCACTCCTCTCAATTCCCATATTTCCCCTTCTCTTCGTCAGATCCCTTACACCACCTCCACTACTTCCCCTACCCACGCCTACTTGTCCCTAACTCCCCATTTCTCTTTCATACTTCCTTCCTTTCCCCTCTATTACTTCCCCGACCCTCCTCAAGTACCCGTCCGATTACTTCCTCTTCTGTCCATCCTCTTCCTCTTATCCCCTACTCTCTCAACCATCCTTTACTTCTTCTTCGAATACCTACTTCCCCTTCCCTCCCCCAAATTCCTTTCTTTCTTCTACTTCCCTTACCCATGCCTACTTTCCCTTCCATACTTAATTACTTCCTTCCCCTCCCCTACTCCACCAACTCTCCTCAACTGACCCTCCGCTCACTTCCCCTTCGTCGTCTCCTGTTTTTTCTATCCTCTACGCCACCTCTCCTACTTCCTCTCCCAACCCCTACTATACCTTCTCACATCACTTCTCCCCACCAAAAAATTCTTTTCCCTTCTCCAATTTACTTCTCCTACTGGCCACGAACCTCCTCTACTGCCCTCCCCTCTTTTCCTTTACTTCTCCTCTCCATCTTACTTGAAGAGAGGACTTTCAAACCTTAAGGAGCAATTAAAAAAAGAATAATTTTTTACCAAACAGTTGCGTCAACAACCAAATAGTTTAACTTTCGAGCAAAAAAAAAGCATTTTCAACAAAATAGTTCATTTTTTAACAATTGAATTTTTAAGTCAAAAAGACACATTTTTGAAAGACAGTTGAATTTTGAACCCGAAAAATCAATTCTGAATGAAAAAGTTCATTTTCAACCAAGAAAACTAATTTTTAACAGAATATATAAATTTTCAACTTATCATGGATACGTTTCGAACCAAAAATGGAATAAACTTTCAGACCATAAAATTAATTTTTAACTGAAACAAAAAAAAAACGAATTTTTAACAAAAAAGTTTAATTTTCGACCAATGAGGTAAATCTTTAAAAAAGAATGAATTTTTAATCAAAATAGTTTAACTTTGAACCAAGCAGTTTAACTTCCAACCAGTTAGTTGAATTTTTAACCAAAAAGATGCATTTTCAACCAAGCTAATATGCTAGCAAAAAAGACAAATTTTTAACAAAATACATCATTTTTCAACAAAAGTTGAATTATAACCTAAAAATATTATTTTTTAACAAAAAGGGTAATTATTTCCTAAATAGTTCATTTTTGATAAAAATAGCTAAATTTTCAAGCAGATAATTCAGTTTTGAAGCCGAAAATATAAATTTACAACTGAAATGATGAATCTTGAACCAAGCAGAATTAATTTTTAATGAAGAAGACTAATTTTCTGCCAAAAAAGAAGAATTTTCAACAAAATACATGAATTTTAAACCGGATAGTTGAATTTTGAACTAGAAAATATCAATTTTCAATTAGAAATATTAATTTTAACCAACAATGGAATAATTATATTTTTAGTTTGAAGAATTGATTCCTAAACCAAAAAAGAAAGAAGAAAAAAACTGAATTTCCCAATAAAATATGTAAATTTTCAACTAAAGAGATGAATTTTCAACTAAAATGATGAATCTTAAAAAAAAGGTAATTTTCAACAAGAGAAAAGATGATTTTTTAATCAAGAAGATTAATTTCCCAAAAATATAATAGTTAAATTGAACCAACAAAATAAATATTTTCAAACTAGTTCAACTTTTAACCAATTAGTTGAATTTTTGATCAAGAAATATGGCTTTTTAACAAAATAATTGAATTTTCAATAGAATAATTAAATTTTCAAACAAATAGTAGGATTTTTAACCGATCGAGACAAATTCCGAACCAAAAGTAATTGGACTTCCACATTGGATTCTATTACTCTGGTTCGCATTGGAGCAAAAAAACGATAAAAAAAGGGGAATAAGAATAATTGTTTAGTAAAGGGGAAAAGAGGAGATTAGAGGAAAGAGTGTGATAGCTGAAATATTAAAATTATTTTTGAACTTACTAATTTATAATTGAACTGTATCGTTGCAGGAAAATTTTTCACCAACCTTAGTTTTTAGCGTGACCCCCTTCCTTTGTAAAATTTATAACGTGGTTTATGGACGTCCCTGGATCTTTCTAACCGTTAAGCAACAAATTTCTAGCTTTATTTCCGACCAAGTTGTTCTCCGTCCATTACTTCCCCTCACTTCTCCTACTACCCCTCCCCACACTTCCCAACCCCTTCACCTATTTCCCCTCATCTTCTCTACTCACCCTCATTTTCATACTACCCGTCCCTTCAACTCCCCTCCCTTCCCGCCCTTCCCATTTTCTTCCTTACCCTGCTTCCCCTTTCCCCATACCTCACTCTCCTCACTTCACCACCCTGAATCCAGTCCCCCTTTCCTACTCACCCTCAATCCAATATTACCCCTCCCCTCCATTCCTCTTCCTTCCTCGTCTTTCCCCTTTCTTCAATTACCCTGCTTCATCACCCCTAATTTACCCTCCTTCCACTTTCCTCGCTTGCGCTACTTCCCCACCCCTCAGTTTCCCTACTTAACCACCCTCCTTTAAAAGTCGCAGATAAGTATTTCTGACGGTAATATATTCATTTCTTATAATAGAAGTCGCTTGGCAACAATAATTCAAGTGGTTCAAAAATTGTTTAAAAAATTGATATGTTCATACCCAGAAAGTAAGTTTTAACTCTGATTTTCAAGCGTTGAAATCTAGCACTTTAGTACCAAGTACTTGGATACTGCAGGACCAAGTCTGGAGTGTCATTGGTTCTGAAGTAAAACCATAGTGTAACGAGTGGATGGCGATGCACCAACTATTTTACGGTTCTGAACTCCTTTCGTTGCAAACGGACTGTCGTAAAGTCAATGCTTTATTGGCCATCCTCCGATTCCTTTAAGGTTAGGGTCTCTCAAAGTGTGACTATGAAAAAGAAAGAAGGAACGATCAACTTTATTTCATTATTTATTTATAGGATTGTAGAAACAGTTGCCTCCCACATCAAATTTCAATTAATACTGCCTCTTCAGATATTCTTCCTGTTGTACATCTTCTGCAAAATAACAACTCTGAAATCAAAATTATAATAATAATTTAAAGGGACAATCTCGCTATTCGTACCAAATTAACTTAAATTGAGGGGTCCAAATCTACCCCTCCCTTTCCCCCTATCACTCCCCCTACCTCCTCTCTTCGTCTCTTCTATCATATCTTATCAGATCCTTTCCTAGTCTGCGTCATCTACTTCCTCTCTTATTACTTTCTCACATCTGCTTTTCTACCCCCACTCTCACTATCTATATTTCCCCTCTCTTTCATCTACTTCCCCTTCCCGACTTACACTCTTTTCCATACTACTTCTCCTTTTAATTCTCCTCCCTTCCCGCCCTTCCCTCTTTCATCACTTTCCCTGCTTCCCCTACTTCACCTCCCCTCACTTCCCCTTCCGGGAAAAAAGGACGACGGACAAAGTAGTTCAACTTTTAACCAAGTAGTTGAATTTTCAACCAAAAAAGATGAATTCTCAATAAAAAATATCATAGCTGATATCTCAAACAAAATATATTTTAATTTTTGACCAAACAGTTGCACTTTTGAACAAAAAATACGAACTTTTCACAAAAAGAGATCAGTTTTCAACCAAAATTGGTACTATTAAATTTTCGATTAAAAAAATTAATTTTTAACAAAAAAAGTTTCTCAAAGTAGGCGCCAGGCGCATACAAAAAAGGGTTACCCAGCCTATTTAGATGGTAATTAAGTCATTTAAAAGCCCCCTTCTCCAGTATTATTCCCCCTCTCTCTCTACTCTCCTCTTCTCTTATATCCTATTCTATCCTATCCTATTCTATTATCTTCCCGCAACTTCTCCTCTCCATACTTCACCCCACTTTCCCTACCACCCCTGCCGTCACTTCCCAATCCCCCATTCATCTACTTCCCCTTCCCTACTTACCCTCACTTCCATAGTACACCTTCCCTAAATTCTAGTCCCTTCCTCGTTTTGCCTCACCCATCAATCCCTATTTTTCCCCACCGCCACTTCCCCTACTTCCACTCCCCTTCACTGCCCCTAAATTCTGACCAGGCTACGAAACCCTCAAAACAGATTTTTCTACAAAAGAGTCAAATTTTAAGCCAAAGAGTTAAATCTGAAAACAAAAAAATGAATGTTTAACATACAGCTACTAATTCATCTTTCAACCAAGCAGTTGAATTTTAAAAATATGAATTCTCAACCAAAAATATATTGGTTGATATAACCAAAAAAAAATACTTTTATTTTTAATCAAAAACATTTAAGTTCAACTGAAAAAGACTGATTTCAACAATTCAGTTAAATCCTTACCCAAAAGAGGGTAATTTTTAGGCAGACAGTTATATTTTTAAACAAAAAGATGAACATTTTACCAAAACAGATGAATTTTCAAGTAAAAAAAGTTGAATTGTCAACAAGTCAGTTCAATTTTTTACCGAAAAGGATTTTCTTTTAACTAAGATATTAAACTTTCAACAAAACAATGAATTTTTGAAACAAAATAATAGAATTTTTAACCAAAAAGCAATTAACTTTTAATAAAAAATAGTGCATTCACATCATCGATTTTCTTCAATCTTTGTCTACTTATTAGTTTAGTAGAGAAAATATAGATTACCAAAGATTTCACACGAAAAAATACATTTTTTTCTCAAGCACTTTTTCCATTTTTGACACTTTTTGAGTCTAAGACACAATTTTTTAGTGTAAAACCCCCTGAAGAATTCAAACTTTGAGGTTCCAATTGATTCTAATAGCTCTTTCATGGTTATTTTTCTTGCTTTTTAAACAAAAAATTTAATTTCTTAAAAAAATCCATTCCTCAAAAAGCCTGCCCTGATTCTCTTTATACGTTTTTATTTTATACTGAAAAATATCCTTTTAGAGATAAAAATATGTAACTTATATGTCCGTTATATAAATTCTCTGCAACATTTTTTTTTGCTTGATAAATTAAATTGTTATCTTTTTGATTTTTTTAACGATGATCCTTATTTATGAAAATACAACAAAAAATCTTTTAAAATTAAATTTTTTTTGTAATTTCAGAGGACGATTGAAAAATCCCGAAAAGTAAAATTTCCGAGGCTGACGAATTCCCGAAAAAGAACATTTTTAATATATGAAATTCCCAAAACTATGAAATTTCCTAAATATAAAAATTGCTTAAAGTTTAATTTTCAGTGAAAAAATCAATGACAAAGAAAAACCAAGAATTCCAACAAAATAGTTAACTTTTTAATGAAAGAGATGAAAACACATCTGAAATGATGAATTTTCAATAAAAAAAATTAATTTTGAATAAAGTAGTTCAACTTTAATCTTCACAAAATATATGAATTTTCAACCAAGAAAGGTTCATTTTTAACCAAAAATAGAATAGTTAGATTTTCAGTCAAAACATTAATTTTTAACAAAAAAGAAACCATTTTCAACCAAATAGTTAAATTTTCAACTAGAATGATGAAACACCAACCATAAAAATGAATTCTTAACAAAAGATATATGTCTGGTTCAAATAAAAAATACTCCTGTTGAAAAAATATTTCCTTGATACAAAAATTTTTGTCTTGAGTGTGATTGAATAAACGAATTTTGTGTATTGTAAAATGCTAATTTTGACGATTTGTTTATGTATTTTGTTATAAACTTCTACAGTTAATAATTAAAAGCTTAAATTTTTATAAATTTAAATTTGATACATTTTACATGATACGAATCAGACTCATTACACTCTAATCTATGTTTTATCTTAAATTATCTGATCTTCCCAAGGTTAAATAATATTAAAAGAGAATAAACTATTTGATGCTGATTTTACGCGTATGTGACAAGAAACTCAAACAAAAAATTTCACAGTTTATTTTAGATTAGAATACATAGTGAAAAAAATTGTCCAGTAATCAGTTTTACCTGTATTTCGAAAAATGAAGATTCTTTATACTGCGGTTGTCACCTTTGTCGTTTTCCTTAATTATATTGGTGAATATTGAATAATTTAATATTTTTCTTTAAATATATTTTTATTCAATTATTTAGCAAAGAAATATTTTATTAGGCATATTAAACAGCATATTATGCCCCAAGGGAGAGAAGTGCGACTTTTTCGACCAGCACTGAAAAAATACTTGAATCATAAAAAGTCCCCTTCCCTTGATGCTAACGATAGTATTTATAACAAATGCATGATTTTGAAAGTTTTTTGTAACACAGGCATGATTTCCCTGAGCTCTCTCCCTAAACGTATTGAAATTCTCTGAATTCCCGTAATTCTTCAAATATTATGAATTCTCTAAATTCCTTAGATTCCCTAAATGCTCTGAAATCCTCGAAATTCTCTGAATTCCTTAAAATCCTTACATTTTTAAATATTCTAATTTCCCTGAATTCGTTGAATATGCTGAATTCCCTGAGCTCCTTAAATATTTTGAATTCCCTGAATTTCTCGAGTATTTTGAATTTCTTAAATTCCTTAAATATTCTGAATTCCCTGAATGTTCTTCAATTACCTAAATGCTCGAAAATCTCTGTAATTCTCTGAATTCTTTAGATATCTAAAATTCTTGATTTATCTGAATTCCCTGCAACCATTGAATATTCTGAATGTCTTCAATATTCGTAATTCCCTGAAATCCATAAATATTCTCAATTCCCTGAGTTCCTGAAATATCTTAAATTCCCTAATCGCTCTGAAATCACTGGAATTCTGTGAATTCTGAATTCCTTGAACATTTTGAATTCTTTGAATGTTCTGAATTCCTGAAATTCTACGAATTCTCTGGATTTCCTGAATTCCTTGAATATCCTGAAATCCTTAATTTATCTGATTTCCCTGGATCTTTCGAATATCCTAAATTCCTTAAATGTTTGGAATTCCCGGAAATTCTTGAATATTCTGAATTCCCTCAATTTCTGAAATATCTTAAATTCCCCAATCACTCTGAAATCACTGAAATTCTCTGAATTCCCTAAAATCCTGGAATTTCTAAAATATTCTGATTTCCCTGAATTCCTTGAATTCCCTGAATATACTGAATTCCCTGAATTCTTTAAATTTTTTGAATTTCGAGAATTACTTGAACTCATAAAATTTCTGAATTTCTTGAATATCCTGAAATTCTTTATTTATCTGAATTTTCTGCAACCTTGGAATATCCTGAATTCCTTTAATATTCGTAATTTCCTGAATTCCTGAAATATCTTAAATTCCTAAATCACTCTGAAATCATTGAAATTCTCTGAATTCCCTAAAATCCTTGAATTTCTGGAATATCCTGATTTCCCTGAATTATCTGAATATACTGAATTCCCTGAATTTCTTAAATATTTTGAATTCCCGGAATTACTTGAATTCACCAAATTTTTGAAAATATCTGAATTTCTTAAATATCCTGAAATTCTTCATTTCTCTGAATTTTCTGCAACCTTTGAATATCCTGAATTCCTTTAATATTCGTAATTCCCTGAATTCCTGAAATATCTTAAATTCCTCAATCACTCTGAAATCTTTGAAATTCTCAGAATTCCCTAAAATCCTGAAATTTCTTGAATATTCTGATTCCCCTGGATCCCCTAAATATACTGAATTCCGGGAATTACTTGAATTCACCAAATTTCTGAAAATCTCTTAATTTCTTAAATATCCTGAAATTCTTTATTTATCTTAATTCTCTGCAACCTTTGAATATCCTGAATTCCTTTAATATTCGTGATTCCCTGAATTCCTGAAATATCTTAAATTCCCCAATCACTCTGACATCATTGAAATTCTCTGAATTCCCTAAAAATCCTGGAATTTCTGGAATATTCTGATATCCCTGAATGCCCTGAATTCTTTAAATATTTTGAATTCCGGGAATTACTTGAACTCACCAAATTTCTGAAAATCTCTGAATTTCTTGAATATCCTGAAATTCTTTATTTATCTGAATTCTCTGCAACCTTTGAATATCCTGAATTCCTTTAATATTCGTAATTCCCTGAAATCCTTGAATATTCTAAATTCCCTGAGTTCCTGAAATATCCTAAATTCCCCAATAACTGAAATCACTGAAATTCTCTGAATTCTCTAAAATCCTGGAATTTCTTGAATAGTCTGAGTTCCCTGAATTCCCTGAATATACTGAAGTCCTTGAATATTTTGAATTCCCGGAATTACTTGAATTCGTCAAATTTCTGAAAATCTCTGAATTTTTTTCATTCTCTGAAATCCTTGATTTCTCTAAATTTTCTCAATTCTGGGAATGGTCTGAATTCTTGAAATTCTTCGAATTCTCTGGATTTCCTGAATTCCTTGAATATCCTGAAATCCTTGATTTATCTGATTTCCCTTGAACTTTCGATTATCCTAAATTCCTTCAATGTTTGGAATTTTCGGAAATTCTTGAATATTCTGAATTCCCTAAATTCCTGAAATACCTTGAATTCTCTGAGGGCTCTGAAAATCCCTGAAATATTTTAATTTCCTGGATTAATAGTATTTCTTGAATTCTTTAAATTCTTTGTATTATTTTGAAGGTCTTGAAATTCAGGGACTTTTCAGAATTCATGAAATTTTACGAATTCAAGCAATTCAGAAAATTTAGATGAATTAAGATATATCTAAGAATTCGGAGGAAGTCAGAATAATTCAAGGAAGATGAAATAACTCAAAAGGATTTCAAAGTGTTTAAAAGCATTCCAACCAATTGAAAAGAATTAAAGATAATTGGAAACTGATTTTTTTTTTAATTGATTAAACTGTAGAATTGAAAATTAGAATCATAGTAATCTTGTTTTATATTTTTATATCATTATTCATGAATGAGTTGTAAAAAATAAAAAAACCATTTGTTTCCATTTTTACTTGCAGAATTAAGTTCACAGTTTGACGATAATCCTAATTCTTCTTCTGCCGGACATTCTACTCCTGTCGGAAATTTTACTTCTGTCGGACATTCTACTTCTGTCGGACATTCTACTTCTGTCGGACATTCTACTTCTCTCGGACATTCTACTCCTCGCAGACATTCTACTTCTCTCGGACATTCTACATCTGTCGGACCTTCTACTTCTGTCAGGCATCTTTCTTCTGTCGAAGATCTTCTTGTCATACCACATAGTGGCAGTCCTGTCCATATCGGACCTTATCCTCTTGTCGTACCATCTTTGCGTACCAATCCAGACGTGGGGTTAGGGTACACAGCCTCTTATCTTCCTCGCGGCTTATACATGCAAACCCCGGGCCAGAATAATTTCACCCCAGTGCCAGCAAATATAAAAATGACCGTATTAGTTTCAATGTCCGATTTGTACACTCTTGGACTAATACGAGTAGAGGGTAGTCAACTTACGTATCAGGCATTATATGCCATATATCGTGGAAATTACTGTCGAGTTGCAATACCCCCAGGTTTCAATGTACCTCCAAGAGCTGAGATAATGCACCAGCAAGAAGAAGACGAACTTTATGACTCTCGACAATTTCAATCAGCTGAAAAAAGACGCAATGCACAAACTCCAGTTAATCAAGCAATCAAACGACGTCAATAACTTCCATCCTCAGAGATCAATATTTGAACGAACTGTCTGCCGCACTCAGAAAAATGTTTGTTTGAATCATACAACAAAATTGAAATTTAAGAATTTTAAATTAGATTAAAATGAAATTCAAAATCTCGTTTAACCTCCAACACTCAAGTCAATGTATAGAATTCCTGTAAATAAAACAAGAATCCAAAGATCAAATTTGGACAACCACCACAAAATGCTCCTATTGCAATTCCTAAAAACAAAAAAAATGTTTTGATACCTGAGATCTAAGTATGGGTCAAAAGGCAAATCCGTTATAAACAAACAAGTAATAAGATAAAGTCAAGATATATGAAAACCTATTGCAAAATGTAATTAATCATATTAGAATAACTTTTGTTCAATTTATCCAAATAAGTTTTCAAATTAATAGACAACTTATTTTGTTTTTTAATATAAAGCGTTTCCATGCATTCTCTCTTTCTCTCATTGCTTTGACTATGTAAAATTTCAACATTATCCAAGTCAAACTCATGGTCAACATCCACAAAACCTCTTGTATGTCTAGCAAGAACACTCTTATAACAACGTCCCAAACAAGCATTACTTTTGTGTTCCTGCATCCTAGTATTGAGAAGTCTGCCAGTCCCACGCAAGTCATCTTACAGATCTTGCAAGTGATCTTGTAAACAACATCACCTTTTTCCAATTTATCTAAAGGATCTTTACAAAAAGTTATTATTGAATCCATTTTGAATGGTATACGGAAAATAGTATGAATATTAAATATTTTTAACATAAATTCAATAGTTTTCGAAATTTGACCAAAAAAAAGGAAGAACAAACGTATTAGAAGAACTATATTCTCTCAATTCCTTCTGATTATCTGAAGATAAAATGTTACTTTCTTTGTTTCTGATTTGTTTAATTCTCATTGTGATATGTTGCTTAGTTAACTTTTCTGGGTAACGATCAAGAAAAACGATATTCCTAACAATATTCAAATTCTCTTCGTGAAATGAAATGTGGCACAAACCTAGAGCTCTGGCAACTAAGTTTTTAATGACTGCAATTTTGTTTTGAAAAGGATAAGCCGAAAAGAAATTAAAAATTCTACCTGAATATGTACTTTTTCTATACCAATTGGTAATAATATTACCATCCCGACCTTTAATTACTTCTATGTCCAAGAAACTGATTTTATTATTTTACGATTGGACAGTAAATCCTCCATATCCCTTATATAATCTGATTTCTTCATACAAACTGTAATATTGCTTTTACCAGCATTCATGCAAATTATATCAGGTTTGTTTTTAAGGAAAGTTTTCGTTATCATGAAACCCTCAGAAATTCTACGAGCAACGCTGCTTATGTGCAAGCAATTCTTATCCACATAGCTCTTTGACAAGTGTAAAACCTTGTTTCCGAAATCTTGTTGGTCTAATATTGGAATTTTGTTTATACTTGATTCAACATCTTTGACTATTTCCATCATTTGTTTCGATTTACTTTTCATCACATGGTTACTAAAACCTTTACCTAATCTGAGAATATCTGTAATTGAATCAGGAATTTGAATATCTGTCAAATTTACAAACCAAGGATCCCTATCTTCTTCTTCAAAAGCCTTGTGTCAATTTAAATTTTGCTTTTGAACATTAGTTTGTTGATCAATCAAAATAGAAAGTTTGTTTTCATGTTTTTTATCATTCTTCGAAAATCTTGGATTGAGGAAAATCTGATGTTTCAAAACATCAATGATTTTATCTTGTTGTAAACATACTTCTCATTCACTTCTAATTCTGGAAATTTCTACTTTTAAAAAGTTATCATGAATTAAAACATCCTTGATCAGTGAATTCAACATTGAAAGTTTGAAATTCTTGAAAGTATGTTTAAATTGTTCATTGCAAAAATTACTGTGAAAAGCAAAATCTCGAAATTTGTTATCCACGAAAAATATTTTTTTTCGTAAAACATCATTTCTTCGATATTCAGTCAAAAACCTTTTCTGAAGGATACTGCCTCTTCATTTTTGGTTGATATCACACCATAATTTAACCTTTCTGAAGGCTGAAATAAGAGCAGTTTGTGGTGGTTGTCCAAATTTGATCGTTGTATTCTTGTTTTATTACTTCTATATGCAGAATTACTTCGGATTACCTAAGATTACTCCGGATTGCATAAGATTACGCAGCATTACAGAAAATTATGGGGGATTACTTCTCTTACAATTTTATTATTATTATTTATTAATAAATGTTCTTAGTCAAAAATTAAACTACTCCGTTAAATATTCAACTAAACTGATGATTATTTAAACTGGAATAGTTGCATTTGCAGTTAAAATTTATTTTCAACAACAAAACAACATTTTTAAACAAAATACTTAAATTTTCAACGAAAGAGATGAATTTTCAACTAAAATGAAAAATCTTCAACCAAAAAAAAGGACTTTAAAACAAAATTGTTGAATCTTCTACAAAGTGGATTAAATTAGCGATATATATATGGTGATATTTTTATATTATATTTAATATTATTGAATAGTGAAGTTTGAACCGGAACAGATTTTAATTTTAAATGAAGTACAGTTCAATTCAACCAAACGAGACGAATTTTTATCCAAATAAATTAATTTTTAACCAAGAACATTAATTTTCTACAAAACAAGCCGAATTTTCAACAAAATACATGAATTTTTCACTAAATAGTAGAATTTTCTAAGAAAAAAAGGTCAATTTGTAACCAACAGTTGAATAGTTACATTTTCAATTGGAAAAATTAATTTTTTACAAAGATAACGAATTTTTAACAAAATGGTTCAATTTTCAACGAAAGAGATGAAATGTATTTCCAATCTAAAAATAAACTTTTAACAAAATAGTTGAATCAATCAAGTAGTTTTTAACTAAGAAAGGCTAATTTCGACCAAAAATGGAATACGTAAATTTTCATTTCGAAAGATTCATTTTCACCAACAAAAAAAGTACAATTTTCACGAAAATAGTTCCATTCTGAACCAAAACATTTTCAAGTAAGATTAAAAATCTTCAACGAAGCAACTGAATTTTCAACAGTGATTGAATTTTCAACTGAACAAGGATAAATTTTCAGTTTAAAAATAAATTTACAATCAAAATAAACGAGTTTTCCACAATATAGTTAAATTTTCAACCAATTCGTTTTCAACGGAAATAAAGAATCTTCAACCAGAAAACTGAATTTTTAACAAAGTAGTTCAACTTTCAACTAAGTAGTTGAATATTCAAATAAAAAATAAATAAATTTTCCGATGAAAAATGAATTTTGAACCTATACCCCTATACCTACACCCCTGATTTTTAACGAACTAGTTCAACTTTTAAACAAATAGTAGAGCTTTCAAATAAAACCGATACATTTTCAACTAAGCATGAAATGGTTAACTTTTAAATTTAAAAATGAATTTATAACAATATATAAAGTAAAATTTTTAACAAAAATCATTAAATTTCAGCAAAAACAAATGGATTTTCTACCGAAAAAGACGAATTTTCAAATAAAAATAAAATAGTTTATGAATTTTCAAACGTAGATACGAATTTTTAACAAAAGATTTGAATTTTTCAACGAAAGCGAATGACTTCCTAATGATATACTTGAGTTTTCATCAAAATAATTTAATTTGCAACTAAATAATTAATTATATAACAAAAAAAAATGAACTTTCGAATGAAAATTGTGTGATTATTTATTAACCAAAGAGATGAATTTTCAATTAAAATCATGAATCTCTAACTGGAATAGATCAATTTTCAGTTCAAAAAAGTAATTTGCGACCAAAAAGATGAATTTTTAATAAAGTAGTTGAACTTTAACCGAAAAAGATAAATTCTTTATCAAAAATAAAATAGTAGTTGATATTTCAGCCAAAAAAAGACACATTTTTTTACAAAATATGTAGCTAAGTTTTAATCCAAAGAGATGAACTTTCAACCAAGAAGAGTAATTTTTTGACAAAAAAGGACATCTTTTGATACAATGGATGAATCTTCAACTAAAAAACATAAATTTTCAATGAAAAATGGATTAATTTTTGATGAAAAATGTATTAGTTGATATTTCAAACAAAAAAGGTTTAAATTTCTATTGAAAAATAGTTGAATTCAACCAAAAAACAAATTTTCGGCAACAGAGTTGAATTTTCAACGAAGAAAGAATCTTCAGTCACAGGAAAGAATAAAAAATCAATCAAATTGTTGAAATTTCGTCATGAGGTAGAATTTTCTACAAAACAGTTAAATGTTCTAATCGAAAATATAAATTTCCAGCAAGAAAGTTAATCTAAAATCAAATAGTACAATTTGAAACAAAAATATTAATTTTTAACTAAAATGATACATCTGAACTGCAATTCTTTTATTTTCAGTGAAAAAATTCATTTTCAACAAAAAGAAACCAATTTTCAAACAAATAGTTAAATTTTCAAAGAAAATGATGAACCATCGGCAAAAAAAATAAATTTTTAACAAAAGATACATAGCTGGTTCAAATAAAAATTACTCCTGTGAAAGAATATTTTCTTGATTCAAAATTTTTTCTCTTCAGTGTAATTGAATAAACGAATTTTGTGGATCGAAAAGTGCTACTTTTGACCATTTTTTCGCGTATTTCATTAAAAACGTCTACTGTTAATAGTTAAGAGCTCAATTTTTTTTTCAATTATAATTTAAGTTAAAAGTGAACGTAGGTCAAAGTCTAGTGAATTTCTGTAAAATATATCAAATTAAAATGTAAAATGTATCAGTACAATAATTATTCTACTGTTCATCCTGTTGTATTCTATTTTACCTAAATAGAATGAAAAACTGTAGCGTAAAAGCTTATTTACATTTTCATATGATTTAAAAAACGTCATTACAATGGTTGAAACAATTATGGGAAAAGTAGATTTGTTTATGTATTTTGTTAAAAACGACTAAACTCAGTAATTAATTCGTATTTTATATTAATATGAATTGTTTGATACATAAATTTTAAGAAACGTAAAAAATAGCGAGGCAATTCATTATATTTTAATCTACGTTTACTTCAAACTTAAATCGTCTGAATTTACTAAGGTGAAATAATAAAGTACGTTATAAACTGTATCTGATGCTGATTTCACTGGCATGTGTTTGCCACTAAGCACATCAAATAAGGCCTTTTATGATCTATTCTCAGATAGGAGAAAACTCCACTATTTCCAAATAGTATATACAGTGAAAGCAGTAGAATATTTATCATTCACACTGTGAAAAATTTTTTCCACTCACCAGTTTCACCCGTATTTGGGAAACATGAAAATCCTTTATATTCTCGTCATCAACCTCATTGTCATTCTCAATTCTATTGGTAAATAGAGAATAATTTGATATTTTTCTTGAAATAAATAGACGAATAGACAATCAACTCAGGGATTGCAGACTTCATTGTCTTTTTAGGGTTTCGTGGCCCCGGGCAAAAAACCTTATATTTTCCTTCGGGTGTCCGTCCATCATACTTTTTTCTGCTTCTTGACTTTACCCTAATCCTAGACAACTTCACCCATGTCCTAACTAACTTTAACTTATGAACTAGGAGGGGGTGGGGGTGAAATTAGGGGACGTTACTTAATTAATGTCCTTACAGGCTACTAAGCCCTTTTTTATAGGCGCGAGGTGCCTGTTTTGACTAATTTTTACCCCTATAGTAGGGGAAACAAAATAGGGTAGGGGAAATAAGAATCGCGAGGGGTTAAAAGTGAGAAAGTAAGGGTGAGAAAGTAGACAAAGCGGGGGGAAGTGCGGAGAGGAGAAGTAGGAGTCCGTCTGTCGTGCTTTTTGCCGGGAGTGTAAATGAGGTGAAGTGAGGATACTGGAAGTAGAGGAGAGAAAAATAAGAAAAAAAAGGGGAAGAAGGTGAAGTTAAGGGCGGGAAGGTAAAAAGGGAGAAGTGGAGAAAAAGTGAGGAAGTGAGGGGTGGCAGGGAGAGAGGATAAGTAATAATATATAAAATATAATATAAGTACAATATGAAATGAGTAATAAAAAATTAGAAGAGCTTTCTACCTGGAAGTGAAAGAAAAGTGGACTGAGGGGACGGAAATAAGAGGAAGTGTGGTGGAGTTGGGGTGGGGAGAAGTGTGGAGTAAACGAATGAGGGGAGGAGGCGTACATAAAGCGTTGAGGGAAGAAGTAAAGACAGGAGAAGTGAAGGAAGCGAGCGGCAGTGGGGGGTTAGAAGTGGGGGAAGTACGTGAAGTTTGGGGAGGGGAAGTAGAGGAGGGAGAAGTAGGGATCCGTGAATTTTACTTCTTCACCTTGAGTGGAAGTAAGAGGAAGTAGGGAAGCGACGAAGCGGAAGTAATGGGGAAGTGAAAATGTGGGAGAAGGGAATGTATGGGAGTAAAGGGAATTAGGGGGAGAAAAAGCAGATAACGCAATGAGAGGGGAAGTAGAGAAGTTAGAATGAAGGGATGGAAATTGAATGGAAGTAAGGAGAAGGGAAGCAGCAGTCCGTCGGTCGTACTTTTTCCATAGTAGTTTAAGTAAGACGATATAAGGGTGGGAAAGTAGGGGAAGTAGTGAGAAGTAGAATCTAAATAGCATTGATGTGTAGGGAAGTAGGTAAAGTCAGGGAAGTGAGGAGAAGAAAGGATTTGTTCTCCTTAATTTTTTCCGGAGAGTGGAAGTGAGGGGAAGTGAGGGCGAGGACAGTAGGGGAAGTGATCGGAAGTAAGAATAGGAGATGCAGTTGGAGTAGAGGATGTGATGAGAGTGAAAGTAGAGGAGAAAGTAGTAGGGAAAGTTAGTGGCGCCAACTTTGACTAATATTTTTCAATGATTTAGCAAAACTATATTGTAGGTATATTAAAAATTAAAATGCATTCGCTTCTATTTCTACCTGCAGAATTGAGTTCGCAGTTTGACAATAATCCTAATTATCCTGGCGCACCTCTGTTGGTCGGGGATTCTACTTCAGTCGGTCATTCTTTTTCTGTTGGACATCTTCCTGTCATACCTCACAGTGGCAGTCCTGTTCATAAGGGACCTTATTCTTCTCTCCTATCACCCTTGCGTACCAGTTCAGATAGGGGGTTAGCGTACACGAACACCAAACTTCATCGCCCCTTATACACGGAAATACCAAGCCAAAATAATTTTACCCCAGTACAAGCAAACATCAAACATCGTGTAATAGTTTCATTATCAGATTTGTGCATCCTTGGACTATTAGAAATTGCTCGACATAGGTATCAGGGATTATATGCTATATATCGTGGAAATTACCGTCGAGTTACAATACCCCCAGGTCGCAATGTACCTGATAGAGCTGAGCTAATGCATCCGCAAGAAGAAGAGGAACTTCATGACCTTGGACAATTTGTATCATCTACAAAAAGAGGCAATACACGAACTCCAGTTGATCGAGCAATCAAGCGACGTCAATAATTTTCATCCTCTGAGATCAATATTTGAACGAACTGTCTACCGTTGCGGAATTTTCCGTAAAAATAACCCCTTTCCCAGCTCGTTTAGGGCTAACGTCAGGAAAAATTCCACAATACTTGTCAGTGCCATAATTGAAACCAATCTTTATGTAGTACGTAGTATCTGTGTAAATCTTGCAAATTGTATTATTCGATTCTTGTAAATGATATCTCTTGTCAAAAGCAAAACTAAAGGGCATGAAATGAAAAACTATCCCCAATAGCCCACTCACATTGCTTGGAAAAAAATGTTAAGGTGGGTATCAAAACCTTTAAAATTGCGAGTTTATGATAAAATTGAGATTTAGAGATCAAATTCATCGCTAAATTTTTTAAATTATGCATCTCACAGAAAATATTACTTGTCTTACTGAAAATAATTTCTAGTTTCTAGTTTACCGATTTAAGGAGAACAACAATTGTTGATACAAGGTACAAATTTCGTTTTCAAGGTTATATAAATATATCTTTTCTATGATTATGCAAAAAATTCAAAAACATTCCTAAAAAGTTCAGACATGCCAACTCAAAGTTTCAACAAAGCAGTTAATTTTGAACGAAATATTGGAATTTTCGAACAAAACTATTAATTCTCAACGAAAAATGTGATGTTTGATACTTCAACAAAAAGTTATTTTAATTTCAAATAAAAAACAGTTGAATACAACCAAAAATGAATTTTCTGCCAAAACAGTTCAATTTTCAACCCAAGAAGACGAACTTCACATAACAGTTTGATTTTCAACTGAAAAGATCAATTTTCAACTAAAATGGTAAGTCTTCACCTGAAATGGGTTACTTTTTTTAATGAAATCTTGAAAAATAGGAACGAAAATTTAACTGTGAAATTATTTTTTTTCTAAATGTGTTTCTGTAGATTTTAGAAAACTTTGAATTCCAAGGTTGAGAAATGTTCCAATTTTGCTATATTGGGCTCTGGAAATTCATTTTTCTTTCTTTCTAATAGTGTTTTTTTAGATTTACCTAGTTCCGACTCCCACTTCTGGAGTACTTAAAACATCGTAAGACTAGCAGATTATATTTTTAAAAATATTAAATTTTCAAGAAAGAAATTAATTTTCAGCAAACATTTAAATTTTCAACTGGAATGATGAATCATCAACCAAAAGAATGAATTTTTGACAAAGAAAGTCACTAAAAAACTAACGTATTTTATAGTAACTGCCATTGAAGAAATGCAAAGCATATGTAGCAAAAATATTTATCTTAAATTGAATAGATAAAATCAATTTTTTCGTTATAAAACCTTCTGCATGTAGAAAATATATTACAATTTATTATCACATGAGATCAAAGAAACGTGCTGTTTTTTGATTGATTATAAATTAATTGTTAATAATAATATTAGTAGACTGGATGTACCAATACATGGCTGCACAAAGTCGCCCTGCCCTAGCGTCTAAATTTGTAGTTACTATTTACTGGCCATAACTTTTCTAGTTTTATAAAATCATTTTTGAGAAAAAATTCAACTTGAAAAATAAAGGTAAGATGAGAGTTAATGAAAGATATTCCAAAAGTTATTACAGTGAGGATATTTAATGAAGAAAATCTTAATATTGTAAAAAATGAAGACTAAAAACGGTTTATGGTCTGATAAATTGTTTAGTTTTCTTTCCGACAGTAAAAGTTAATTTATTATTAACATAAGCTTTGGTGAATCACTTAGAGCATAACAAGATTTAAAAAATTTGCCCGAAGATTCAAAAGAATTCAAAAAGGCATTGTATATCATATTTCAAAGAATCCAAAAATATCAGACGTTTTTAAAATATTTCAACAAATTCTGGAGGATTCCACAAGATTTCAAAGATTTGAAGGATTTGAAAGATTTTACCATTATTTCAAAGATTTGGTAAGATCTGACAAAGATTTCAAAGACTTCAGAATTAATTACCAGAAATTTGGTTAGTAACTTGTAAATTTTATTTTAAAGCTTAACATCATCAGTTGGGATTATGTGACACTTTGAAAAATATTATCATATTCTAAAATGCTCTTCAAAGTAGCATTTTTAATTTTTTCGAAAAGTCAGTAATTCCTATTACTCAAGTATTTAATAAAATGCAACAGTACAGAAAAATTTTTGGCCGACAAAAAATGCAATGGCTCATTTTACAATTTGATATACAAAAAAGGAAACCTGGAAAAACGTGATGAATTGACCTGCAAAATCTGAAAAAGACCTTGATTTTGTTCCTAAGAATCGTGTGACAGAAAAAGAAATTCAAAATTGAAGTAAAAATTTGAGGTTGTGCATGTGAGTCATGCGAGAGACCTACGTGCACTTAAAATGTGCCAAGTTGCTAGTTTTTTCATCTGCGAAAACTGCCAATCGGATTGAGTCGGCAAAATGTATAAAGCTGAGATATTTAGTTGCTTATTTTTATGTGAAACCCCAATTGATTAAATAAATATTTACTAAAAGGTTCACTGCGGCGTTTTAAAATTATGTTTTACAATTATTTTTCATGTTTTAAGAGGTGCCCTACCTAAATAAAAAAATTTTTCTGCCAGATTGGAAGACATTCAGATAATCGGCTGTAACATTCTTTTTGCATCGTTATTATATATGGTTTGTTCACAAAAAGTAAGCTATTCAGAAGACCTTTAAATGGTGTAATGAAAGCCCAGAAATATTATCAGGGAAAAAAGTTACGGGCCAAAAACAAAACCCGTCCAAACCCTTACTATATTCCGCTATTAAGAAAATTATCGCCTTAACCAACATTGTTCGTTCCTTAGGCAATACCATAAGAAATATATTGAAAATATTTCACTATTTGACTACGAGAATTCAAACAGTTTTCTAAATATTTCAAACAACAAGTTAAATTACCTAATTTTTTATATTAAAAATTGATTTATTAAACAATATTATTTCGCAGAAATATTATTCAGTGGTAAGGCGATGGGCCTTTGATAATTTTACCTTACATCATTTTCAAGGAATATAAAAAATAGCCTGTCAATTTATCAGACTTTGATATAAGTTCACTTGGTATATCAATTATCTGAGTTTGACAAGATCAAATATTACCACACGTCAATAGACTATTTGATGCTGATTTTTCTCGTACGCGTATTTCACCAATCACCTAAAATAAGGTCTTTCACCATCTATGCTTAAAGAGGGGAATACTCAACTATTTCTAAACAGTATATACACTGGAAGCAGTAGGATATTTACCATTTACATTGTGAATAAAATTGTTCAGTTTCCAGTTTTACCTGTAATTGAACAAAATGAAGATCCTTCATACTCTGGTCATCATCCTAGTCGTCATTCTTAATTCTATTGGTAAATATAGAATAACTTAGTATTTTTCTCAAAATGTACTTATGGATTTCGTAGCCCCGGGCAGAAATTCTCAAGGTCAATACACAATGAACTCAGTAAAGAGACACATCAACATAAACGTTAGTTTGTCCTTTGTTATTGCTATATATTAGAAAAAGAACAGACTGACGGTAACCTGCAGGCTTCTCATTGGAAATGAGGGGAAGTGAGAAGTAGGAAAAGTGGGGTGAAGTAAGGGTATGAGAATAGGGGTAGTGAGGTGAAGTAGGGGAAGTGTGTAAAAGTAGGGCTCCATCCGTTGTACTTTTTTCCCGTGAGAGGAAGTGTGGGAAGGGGAAGAAGAGTAAGAAGTACGTAGGTAGGGGAAGGAGAAGTAGGGGATGTAGGAGAAGTGAGAAGAGAAGTAGGGGTCCACCTGTCGTACTTTTTCTTCGAGAGTGGAAGTGAGGGGAAGTGTTGAGACGGGGAGTATGATAAGTGGACGAAGTAACGGAAGGGAAATAGGGATAGAAAGGAACGAAAAGTAAGGGGAAGTAGTGGAAGTGAGGAGAGGGTAAGTAGAGGAGGAAGAGGTAGGGAAAGGAAGGGGAAGTAGAGGAAGTGAAGAGAGGAAAACTAGGTATCCGTCCATCGTAATTTTTTCCGGGGGTGGAAGTCAGGAGATGCGAGGTAAGGTGAGGAGACGACAATAAGAGGAAGAGTGGTGATGTAGGGGCGTATGGAAAAAGAAAAGTAGGAGTCCATCCGTCGTCTTTGATCCCGCTATTGCAAGTGAGGGAAAGCCTGGGGTGACGCAGTAAGGGGAGACTGAGAGCAATTAAGAGAAATTGAGGGAGCGAAAAGTAGATGAAGTAATGAGAGAGGAAGTAGAAGTGGGAGAAGCAAGAAAAGGAACGTAACATGGAAGAAGTGACGAAAGAGGAAGTGAGACGAATTGAGGGATAGAAAGGTAGGGGATCTGAGGGGAGTGGAAGTAGAGGAGCGATAAGTAGGAAGTGTGGGGGAGAGAAGAACGGTAAAGGAGGGGGAGTAGGAGAGGAAAAGTATGAGATAGGAGACTTGAGCAAATTAATGAACGTTCTAATAGAATACTAAATCTTTTTAGAAGGTGTTCAGCACCTATTTTCTCTACTATTTTTCAATGATTTAGCAAAAATATATGATAAGTATATTAAAAGATTAAAATTCATCCGCTTTTATTTCTACAACAGAATTAAGTTCACAGTTTGACAATAATCCTAATTATCCTGGCGCACCTCTGCTGGTCGGGGATTCTATTTCAGTCGGTCATTCTTTTTCTGTTGGACATCTTCCTGTCATACCTCACAATGGCAGTGCTGTTCATAAGGGACCTTATTCTTCTCTCCACTCACCCTTGCGTACCAGTTCAGATAGGGGGTTAGCGTACACGAACACCAAACTTCCTCTCGGCTTATACACGCGAATACCAGGCCAGAATAATTTTACCCCAGTACACGCAAACCTCAAACATCGTGTAATAATTTCATTCTCTGATTTATGAATCCTTGAACTATTAGAAATTGCTCGACATAGGTATCAGAGATTATATGCTATATATCGTGGAAATTACCGTCGAGTTACAATACCCCCAGGTCGCAATGTACCTGATAGAGCTGAGCTAATGCATCCGCAAGAAGAAGAGGAACTTTATGACCTTCGACAATTTGAATTAACAACAACAAAACGGAATACACAGAGTGGAGTTATTCCAGCAATCAAACGACGTCAATAAATTTCATCATCTGATATCAATATTTGAACTGTCTACTATACGGAATTTTTTGTAAGAATAACCTCTTTTCCAGTTCGTTCAAGAGCTAACGTTACGGAAAATTCCGCAATACGAGCCTTGGGGCTATAATTGACTGGTTAGTTCACGAAAAATAAGATAATTGTTGTGTTAAGCCAAATAATATTATTATTGAACATTTTTTCTTAGATGTGAATGAATTTTTGGTCGAACTTTATATTCTTCAGCAAGATCTTATCGAGCGCTACACGCGCGCGTTGTTGTTTGATTTGAGGTGAACAATAATAGCTGTTAATACAACATAAAAATTTAAAATAACTATTTTGTTTTAAAGTCTATTTGTTTTTGAGGATATGTAAATACGTATTTCCTAAGAATTTAAAAAAAAATCAAAAAGATTTTCGAAGATTTCCAATACATCAAATTAAAATTTCAATAAAAAAGTTAATTTTTAACCAAAAAATATTTTTATTCCGAATAAAAAACAGTTGATTGCAACCAAAAACGAACTTTCAACAAAAGACGTGAATTTTTATCTAAAATAGAATCTTTTGAAGATTCTTCCTTGAAAAAATCAAATAAATTGTTGAATGTTAAAACGAAAAATATGAATTAGGGGAGCGGTGGCGAATGCGGCGCGACGGCTAATGTGGCGCTTTCGAGTTTTCGAATATTAACGCATTTTCCGCTTGTAGAGGTAGTTTCATTACATGCATATATTTTTTTAACGTTACGTTGTTAAAAAATTTGGATGATTAAATTAATTGCCTGATTTTTATGACGAAAAGTTAGTTTTGGTTCTTTCGCTTGTATTGTCAGAGTAGCTAAAAACTGATTAATTTCGTGATATTTTTTTCTATAAGAATACTCAATTGAATATGTAAGCTTTATTTAAAAACGATAACCTTATTTTATTTTTGGAAACTTATACAACTAAAACGCTGCTGAATTTTTTGCTATCTACTGTAGGGTGGTTTCACCTACTATAAAACCGATTTTTAAAATATTATAAATAACCATATAAATTCCTTAAGTTTTAATAAAATATATTAATATCATAGGTCAACCGATTCATCTTGAGCCAACGAATCTTTTATATGCTCACATTAATTTTGAATTATGTCAATGAAAAAAGTTTTACTATACAAAACGCATTTTGAAAATATTATAAAGTACTAAAAAAATGTAAAAATATAAACTTTCAGAAATCCTTGCATCAGTTAGCAAATATTGGTGCTTAAAACAAAGCCACCGAAACTCATCAACTTACCTATAATTTTCTTTAAGTTATCGTGATAAAAAAGGCCATTATGAACCGTTTGAGCTCAAATGTTAAGGACATCTGTTATTATGATCCTAAACAAATTTTTTAAGCGGTGGGAGAATAACTAGAAACTCGATTTTTCAAGCATAAAACATTGGACCACTTTAATACGTAAGCCAACTTTAGCGAACGTAATTTGGAAAATTTACGAGCGGTTGAGTGGCGGTTTAATAAGAGTCCAAGTAATTCAGCCAAAGTTAGTAGCGTGTTAAGACTCGTTTACTCTTTGGATTTTGGGAAAAGTCCCCAAGTACCGAATTATTTCCACGACGTTTTCAAGTAAAATGCAAACTCTCATTAATGAAAATCTCCTGCGATGAAGTGAAAATTACCTGATAATGAAACCAAGATTAAAGTTCGATTTTAATGTATCCAAGACTATAAAATGTTCTTGCTTTAAGAGCAGAATAAAACTAAAACACAGTTTCTCAATCTTAATCAAAGAAGTTTTACAACTCATTCGCGAGAAATACTAAATTAACTATAAAGTTTAATTGCTGCTTGAAAGTTCTGCAAAGGTGAATATTTCATTTCGCTGAAAATACTTTATTGGTGGTGCTTTTACCCTCATTCACAAGCTTGACTGTTACCAAACGGAAAACTTGTACTCATGAATGATAAAAGTTTCAGATCGTAAAATAAAAAACTGGGGTACAATAACAATATTGCGTATATCCACAATTCTAATCAACTACGCAATGAACTTTGTTATTTCTTCAATCAAATTTTTCACTTAGGAACCTTTCCTAATTATCAGATTAAAAGGGCATTAACTTGGTCTACTGAGGAAGATAATAGAAATCTCGACAACGCTATTAACTTTGATCATGTTAAGATAACCGAATTGCTCTTAATATGGTGTCCTCGAACAAGGATTCCTGTTTATCAGCTCAAGACACTCTTTTGCCCTTTACTCTTCGTCATTTCATCTACGCTACGAGGCGAGAAAAATTATTTCAGTCGTAAGACGTGACGCTAATACTGAAATACTTCAGTAAATTACGTAACCAATTTAAATTTTCGCGGAGTTATAAATTCAATAAATTATTTATCTCAATAAAAGTAATCTAAACTAGGCTCTAGAGAATATATCAAAAGATGAACGTTAAAAGCTTATAAATATTCCTTTACGAAAGAGGAATGCATTTTATCTGAGAAAGAAAATGTATTCAAGCTATTTAAATATTGAGGGAAAGTATGAATAACATCTGTTTGATAGAGTCAACCTCCCATTATGGAGTGAATAAGAATATGATCTTGTGTTATTGAAGAATACTTTGTGTTCATAACGCTGGTTATAAAGTCTGCAGGGTGTCTAGCGAAATTTCATTTTCAAATTCCCGGATTTCCCAGATCGGAATTAATGTTTTTCCCAGTTTTCTCATATGCGCCTCAATTTCGCACGTAATTATTAATTAAAACTAAAATATACTAGAAAAGTTTAGAAAATTAATATTATTTTATCAGGATCCGTATGATTTTACTAAGAGGACTGGTTTAGAATAATTTTTGAAAGAAATACCTTGAAATGAAACGTCAAAACATTACGTGTATCAGAAAAATGAGACATATATTACTTCTAAACCAAAATTTAAAACAAGTGAGAACGAAAATTTCAAATTACAATATTACGAATTATTTGTTCTAATTTTAGATCTTGGCAGAATCCAAGGAACAATCAGCACAGTTTTGACAAAACTTCGATTAAATTCTATGCAAATTTACCTTTAAACTAGGCCCAAAAATTTGTTGATTTAGATGTTTTCCCCAACATTTCTAAGAGAGTGGTAGAAAATACTTCAACCGAGTATCATTGGACGCAGAAGTGTTGTATCTTTGACTGTCCTTTGCGCAAAAAAAAACGCAATTTGTTTTATTATCAAAATTAGATGATTTTATCCAAATAACAAAAACCAAATAGTCTTATACTACTTTCTGGTAGTGTATCTTGAAAACAAGGCATTAAAAAATTTAATTGTACTATTAAATTGTTATTGATATTTTATTTAATATTTAAAGCGTGCTGCACAACATTGTATTATGCATTACTGTGGTTGTGGATCACGCTTCATTTGTTTCATTTGGTTATTGTTCTATGCTGGCCCTTAATCAGAATGCCTCATCTTCCCGCAAAAAAAAAAATTTATTTCACCAGGAAAAAAACATATTTGAAAATATGCAACAACTCAATTTCTGATCTGCAAAATGAGTCCGACATGTCAGGATTAAGGTAGAGTTGACTTCATTAATAATTCCTTTTCTCTTGCTCATTACTCTGTTTTCCTTAAATATGCTAAAGAGGTAGTGTGTGCCATGCAGAGAAGCTTCTGCACCACGTATATGCGAGAGTAGGTACTGCCATACAAACAAGGACTTCGTTGACGTCGTATGCATAATTCAGTGGTAGACGACGTCGATGTTCGCAGACAGATTCGTGATAGTTATGCATATGTTTTCTATCGGCACCAAGTACCTAACACTATATTGCGCCAATATGCGAGCAAAACTAATGGATTTTTGTAAACAACGCAATCACAGAGTTCACAGCCCAAAATTGCTTCAAAAGAAGAGAAAGAGGGTGATTTTTCACGAAAATAGGGGAATAATAGAGGAATAATAAACCCTTTTAAAGAAAATTAATACCGAAATATAATACATAATGTAAGTCAACACACATTGCATTTTCAACAAAATAGTTTAATTTTATCTAAAAAAAAAAAGATGAATTTTAACACTAAAAGACTACTTGCAACAAAACAGTTGAATTTTCAACCTAAAAAGATGACCTTTTAACATAAACGAAAAAATGTTAACCAAATAGTGGAATTTTTAAGAAAAAGAGATTAATTCTAAACTTAAAATATAATAGCAGAATTTTCAAATCAAAAGAATTAACTCTCAGCCAAAAAATATAACTTTTCTACCAAAAGCTAAATTTTCAATCCAAAAGGACTTTTCTACCCAAAAAGACAAATCTTCAACAAAACAATTGAATTTTTCACCAAGAACTATAAAAAATGCTTGAGGATTTTGTTTGAGCCAATGATCAAACTGGTCAACGACTTCAGCAAATAACTTTCTTTCTATCTATAAATTATTCTCATATTATCCAAATGAAAAAGTAGATCTCAAAAGGAAAACATTCAATTTGTACAGCGTTTTCAATTTTTAATCATTTAACGAATGCTTTTAATCGAAAATTACACAATTCTTAGGATATATTTCTAATCCTGCAATTTTCAACGATCTAAATATGAAATAAAACATTTTTGGATGTTTCATTCTGACATCAAATTTAAGGCTGCACAACTATTAAAGCTTTTCATTTGAACAAAAGGTGCAGCATTTCCAACGGTTCAATTTAAAAATCTGAAATTTTGAAAATGTCCCATTTAAAATATTTTAATTGAAGCTTTAGACTTGAAATCAATTTTTTCAATTCACGATTTGAGTTTGAAACGCTATGGATTTGGAATTATCTAGTTGATTAAGTTTCTACCTGCAATTATTAAATTTTGAACGCTATGATTTAAATTTTTTTATATTTTATCAATTAGAAACCTCGAGTAATAATTAAGATAAAAATAATCTGTAAGAATACTGGTATTATGTGCAAATGTTACGACCCTGTAATTGTTTTTCTGTTTGGTTTACGAAATAAAATTCAAATTACAAATTACAACCTGCTAAAGCTTTGATTCTGAGAAATTCAAATATAAAACCAAACATTTGGTACATTTTTATCTTAAATTATTGAATTTTCAATCCTTCTCATTCAAACTATATTTTGAAGAGGAGCATTGAAGGGCACATATTTTCTCATTTTTAACGTTCCGAATTAAACAATAACAAATTTAGGTAGATACCTAAAAATTGAAATTGTCAGATTCAATTCCTCAGAATAAAACTATTGTACAATATTTGTCTTTAAAATGGAATACATTTAATTTAGATGAGCTTTAAACTGTTCTTAATTATTATTATATCTTATTATATAAATTACTAATTTAAAACTTGAATCATAGCTATTTTAAATAAATTCAAAACAAACTAGTTCAATCGTACTAGATTTCATATCATTTGATATCAAGTTAAATTTAAAACAATTGGTTAAAATTTTTTGCAAAAACTAAAATATTTGTTCGTCGGGAAATAAATTCATTTTCTTTTGCCCGTTTTTGCAGCCTCGTAAAATTTCTGGAAATTTTCCGGTCCAGCAGCCACCGCCTATATTTCTCTAGTAAGAATAAGCACGAATGGAACAATAATCAATGGAACTGATATTACATCTAAAAAAATTAAACTAGGATAATATTAATAAACAAAGTGAAATTGGATCCAAAAGATGAAGTATAATTTATATGCAAACTATAGGTTTAATCACAGTCTGTAAAATTCAAGGATACGCCCCAATTTTATGCATATGTAAAATAAATTCATGAACCGTGATATGAGAAGAATATTTACTTCACGATAAAAGTCTAGCTTGAATGCCGGAATATCAATATGGATCTATCCCACTCGATGCTTTGATACACGTGTGCAAAAGGCACCGGATAAAAAGGCAAGCTTTATGGGCTCGCGTGAAGATATTGCACATTTTATATCCGTACTTACAAAAATTCAATATCGGACATTGCATGTATATCCGCATATAGCAAATACTGGACTTTACAAATAAAAAATGAATCATTCATATAATTAACAGAGTACAATTTTTAATAACAGAGATAATTTAAAATTTGTTCTTTCAGAAATTATTCAAAATTAAACTTATTTTTACAATTTGAATACATACGTGTCAAAACTTAAGAAAATAGAAAATTTCCCGAAAATAGAAAGTGATATTTTCACCAGATGTAAATTTATTATCTAGAAAATTTTTTGCTAAGTCTTCATTATTTTATCTATCTCTTATTTTCGAGCGAATATGATATAAGATATCGTACAGAATGACCAAAGTATCCAACCCTTCAGATTCAATTTCAGTGTTGACGCAAAAGCTAGCGGATTTTTACTTTAAATCACGAGGGAATCATCTAGAAGCGTATCTTGCCAAAGGAGAAGATAGGAGAAGCTGGTAGAAAAGAAAAAGCAGAAGAGCTGGACTTAAGAGAAGTAGATACTGATGAAAAGAGCAACAGCGTTATCATCTGGCGTGATTATATCCTTATTCCTTACATACACACGGTGGTCAGACCACGAAATAGTCGAAAGCAGGAGTGAAATAAAAACATGAAATGGGCATTACTTGCCTTCAACGCAGTTAGAATACAGATTTCAAATGGTATTACAGATTCAATATTTCATCATACGAATAGGACTAGAGCAACCAGCCATTTCATTCTCGTGTTTTATGTAGCTATAGTGCTATAATACTAAAGGGGCCGTTAAGTCAAAATATTGTTTTCAATTTCATTTAATAATAATCGCATACTTCACAGCCCAAAATGCTCTTTAAAAATAATTAATGTACATACCATTTTGAATTCAATATGACACGGTTTAAATTCCTAAGATTTCAAGTCGACATATATTTCTTTCCAGATAATAGTTGAATTTTCAACCAAAAAAGATTTTTGACCAAAAGAGACGAATTTTCAACCCACCAAGATAAATTGCTACTCAAATGGTCGAAGTTTCAGTTAAAAAAGAGTATTCTCTAACCCAAAACAGTTGCATTTTTAATCAAATAGTTAAATCTTCAAGCCATGAAGACGAATTTTTAACAAAATAGATGCATCCTCAGTTAAAAAAGTGAATGAAAAAAAACGTGAATTTTCAACCAAAAAAGTGAATCTTAAAAGAAAATTAATTGTTAACAAAGTAATTCAACTTTAAACCAAAAAAGATGAGTTTTCTAGCAAACGCTACATTTTCAATTAAAAAAAGACGATTATTGAACAAAACAGTTAAATTTTCGATCAAGAAAGATGACTTTTTTATAGAATAGTTGAATTTTAGAAAAAAATAATAGAAATTTCAACCAAACAAAAGAATTTTTAATTATTAGATGTATAACTTAATGTTTACCTTTTTTTCAACAAAATATTTTATATTATAAAATATATAAATATCAGATCGATCCTCGAAATATTGTCCATTGTTTTCGATGAGCTTGTGCCACCTATCAGGTAACTTACGGATGCCATCGCAAAAGAAACTTGGAGTCTGCGAGCCGATAAAGTCATCGACGAATTTTCGAACATCGTCCAGAGTTTGGAATCGCCTATCTGCCAAAGCGTGTTGCATTGACCGAAACAAGTGATATTCAGATGGGGCCAAGTCTGGTGTGAATATGCCGCTTACGGGAAAACTTCCCAGCCTAAATGTTAAATGGTTTGCTGAGTCGCGCGAGCAACATGAGGTTGTATGTTATGGAGCTCCATGACAACGCTCGACCTCATTTGTTCTCGCGACTCAGCAAACCATTTTAAACTTGGGCTGTGAAGTTCTCTCGCGCACGGCATATTCACCAAACTTTGCCTCATCCGATCATTACTTGTTCCGGACAAGTTTCTTTCGCGATGGCATCCGTAAGTTACCTGATAGGTCGCGCAAGGTCATCAATAACAATGGACAATATTATAGGATTGATCTGATATTTATATATTTTATAATATAAAATAGTTTTTTCGAAAAAAGGAGGTACAAATTAAGTTATACACCTGATAAAAGAGATGAATTCTGAACCAAAAATGCAATAGTAGATTTTTCAATGAAAAATAATTAACTTTCAACCCAAAAAAATTACTTGTCTGCCAAAAGATGAATTTTCAATCCAAAAAGATGAATGTAAGCGATCCACTGAAACTCTTACCCCCCCCCCCCCTCCATGACCGATATCACACACAAACACCACTGTACCCACGACTTACCGCCAGGCTTCTTCCCACAACACCACAAGGACACCAAAAACGACGGGTTACTATTCTTTACTTTGCCATTATTTTACGCACATCACTACAATCCAAAAAGAAAACAAACAATAGTCACATCAAATCACGAGCGCGGCACAAATGAGACACGCATCTCAATCTAGTTTATCTCAGGAACTCTCCAGATGAGAGCCAAACCCAGGCCCAGAGACAAGGGTCGGAACTCGAACCAAAGTAGTATAATTTTAATAATATAACGGGTTGAGCTGAGTCTCAGAAAACGATCACGAGTGCCCGGAACGGAAGTCGAAACGGAAACTGAAAAGAGAAAGCTGGATACCACCCAGCCAAGCGGAAGCGCCACCATAACAAGAAAACGGCCGCGGTTGCAAGGTCTCGAGCGACAGACACTAAGAAGAACAATGGTATCAGAGACAAGCTCCGATACCATGACAAACCTTATAAGGAATCGTAAATAAATTTCAATTATAAAACTTGTTTGAGATTTTAACCAAATCAAATTGAATAAGCTTAAAAAAATATTAACACTCTTCTAGACTGGGCACACAACAGAGTGCATCTTACGCATCAAAATCTATTGAGCATTGAATCTTTCCTCCATTTAATATCTCTTCTCCCGATCGTATTTACTGTTTTTTGTCAACAAACTTTATACTTCAAAGAATCTTTGATAATTAAATTCAATTGAACTGCGTCATCAACAACGAATGCCGTCCGTAAATGATGATATATGCCGGAACAGCCCCGTGCAGACTATTAAAATAGAATCCAACTACAACAAAAATGCGTTCACATATTGGGCTATAATCATCTTAAGCCTGAGAAACACTCAGAGAAAAAGTTGTCTTGAAAGAAAAGCATCGTCCTCTTGCCTATTTTTTGTTGAACGACGTGAATATGTTTTACACAAACAGAATTATTTGGCTGCAAGATTAGGTGAAGTTAGTCGCATAATGAAATTGTTTGCTGAAAAAAGATTCCTGCTGAGACAAATGAAAATCCTCTCAACTTTAAATTTAAGGAAAATTCCATTCGAACCAAGAAACGTGCTTTTATCACAAGAGGACATTTTTCTGAGTGGAAAAATGAGATTCCTCATTTTCATAATAGATCTTTATTAAGTCGACAACAAATTACAAAGGTTATGCGCAGGATATATTGATAGAAGAGGCTCTTAAAGGGCCAAAGTACAGCTTAGAGCTGCTTTGTAAACTAACCAAAAAGATAATAGTACACTTTCCAATAGAAAAGAATTACCTTTTCATCAAAAATTTTTGAATTTTTCTATTGGGTTCTATTAATTCAGTTCGCATTTAAACGAGAAACGAGAAAAAGGAAAAGTTTTTTGAAAACAGATAAAAAAAGAGGAATACTCTAAAAAGAAGGGGTAAACATCTCAAGCTAGACTTAGATTTCGCACTTTTTAAAATTCCAACTGTGGATTAAATTGATGATATCGTATCATAAACAAAAGAAAACTGAGAAACATTTCAAGAAATTCAGAAAACGAGAAAAATGATTTAATAATTTCAGTAAGAAATGTTAAAGAAGCACATCATGGTGCTATAATGTAAGGGTAAGAAACCCCTCAACAGCTTCCGCATTAAGTTCTCAATCTAATAATGTCCATAAACGCATAGGCGCTCACACAGAAATACATAAACGCCCATTAAGGCTTGTGGTACGTGCGCAGTAAGCAGGTAATGTGCATCGACGTGAGTTGTGGTAAGTACATATACACCTAGATTAAATGTAATTTACCAATGTTCCACCACCTGACAGCAGTATACTGTGCACTTCTGACTTGATGCAGACTGAAGGACGATTCATGAAAGCAAAAAGCGTTAGGAAACATTTCATGTCAACAATTTAAATTAAAAATTAGTACTTTCACCCTTTCTATGTTCTTTCCTATTTAATTATTGTTATTGTAGTATTAGAAATATCATTAAAGTTAAAACGTATGCATAATATTCGTCTAACTAAATTGATTATAGGTTATTATAGCAGCATTTACTGCCATTGACTGATGAAAAAATGCTACACTACTGAAACCCCGAGTTACCTACTAATTTTAAAGCCTCTACTACGGTCGCCTGACCAAAAGGACTACACTACTGTGTAAGCATAGCAGAAATAAATTTTAAAGCTTCAACTATTGTCATCTGGTCAAAAGCAGACTAGACTACTGAGAAAACATAATAGAAATCAATTTTAAAGTTTGTACTACTGTTGCCTGACAGAAAACCGCGAATACTACTATGAAATCGTAGTGTCTTTACATAAATGTTTTAAAATCTAATACTGTTGCCTGACCGATATCGGAGTCTACTACTGAGAAACCACAGTAAAAAATCAATTTTAAAGTTTGTAGCTCTGTTGGGAAAGCAAAGTAGAAATAAAATTTAAAGCTTCTACTACTGACGCAAGACAGAAAACAAAGCATACTACTGAGAAAAGAAGTGTCTTGAAATACATTTTTAAGATTCTACTACTGTCGTCTGACCAAAAATAGAGCATACTACTGATCGACTTTAGGAACTTTAGATAAATTTGGAAGATTCTACTATCCCAGTCTGACAAAAACAGAGTATACTACTGAGAAATCGAATTAGATATAAATTTGTAAGGTTCTACTACTGATGCCTGACCGAAAATAGAACATTCTACTGAGAAACCATAGTATCTTGATATAAATTTCCAAGATACTAATTCTGTCTCCTGACTAAAAACAGATCATACTACTGATCAACTGAAGGAACTTTAGATAAATTTGGAAGATTCTACTACCCCAGCCTGACAAAAAACAGAATAATACTGAGAAATCAAATTAAAAATAAATTTGTAAGCTTCAACTGTTGATGCCTGACCGAAAATAGAATATACTACTGAGAAACCATAGTATCTTGATATAAATTTCCAAGATACTACTTCTGTCTCCTGACTAAAAACAGATCATACTACTGATAAACTGTGGGAACTTTAGATAAATTTGGAAGATTCTACTACCCCAGCCTGACAAAAACAGATTATACTAATTAGAATCAAATTAGAAATAAATTTGTAAGCTTCTGCTACTGATGCCTGACCGAAAATAGAACATACTACTGAGAAACCATAATATCTTGATATAAATTTCCAACATACTACTTCTGTCTCCAGACTAAAAACAGATCATGCTACTGATAAACTGTAGTATCTTTAAATAAATCTCTAGGATTCCACTACAGTCGACTAACCAAAAATAAACTATACTACTGAGAATCTATAGTATCTTTAAATTTTCAAGATTCTATTAATGTAGCCTGGCTAACAATTGTTTATACTACTGAAAACCCGTGCTGCCTTACAATAAATTTTAAAGAAGTAAACCAAAGTCTAATACACATTTAACAATATTAAGCGAAATCTCAATTGTGTTACTGTGGAAAAGATTATTATGAACGTGAAGAAAAATATTTTGCAACAATACCTTCATAAATACTTTTTTATTAAATAATTCATAAATATTTGAACGATTTTGTCTTCTCTTGAAGAACTAAACAAAAATAACATCAATTTCAATTTTCATTACACTTTTTGACAAGAAGTAAACTTCATACATTTTTAAAAAAATATAAAAATCGTCGAAATTTGTAGTAAAACTGAGGCTAAATTTTTATTTTTAAAATAGAACACAAAATTTATTCTAGCAGTATTAAAATTAAATTTAAAGTCCACAAATTTTAAAAAATGTTTTTTAAGATTTTGAAATATGGGCCCCTGTCTAGAACCTTTCACTGCCTGTCACTTTCAAAAGAAAAAAAACGATATTATCGTTTTTGATGAAAATTTGAAAATGCAAAAATGAATTCTAAAAGAAATTAATTATAGTGTAAATAATTGCTAACAAATTGATAACAAATTCTTTAATTTATAACCAACAATAAAAATGTGCTTATATGACGCCAACAGAGATTTGTTAATCAGCAACTTCAAGTCGAATATATTTTTTTTCACAACGGTCGACCGTTATGAAAATTATGTTTTTATTATGAGTTTATAAATACGTATTTGCTAACTGAGCACTAAAAACAGATTGAATAAGAGCTACAACAAGGTATTTATAAACTTTTCCAACAATTTTTTTTAGTACTATTCGATTGAGAAGCAAACGTGCACAATAGTTTAGGTTGGTTCCTTACTTTTATTAATAGTTAAATTTTAACTTTCAATTATTACATTTAACAAACCAAAAACAATTAACAATAGTGAATTTTAACTTTCAACATTTGAAAGCATTTCTACAGTATTCTTTGCACTGTAATACACACCTGGAAACTTATGAAGCCAAATTATTGTACACATAAAACATTACAAATTCGTGGTGATTTCCAATCCCATTTGAGTGCAATTGTTTTGAAACTAAAGTATGGCCTAAATTTTAAAAATCCGTGCGTAGAAAATAATCTCATCTCGATTTACTTTTATCCTAAACTTCTTTCAGAAGTGGTGCCAGTACGTTATCAGGTGGTGAAGTACTAAGTAACAGCTATCACAATTCTACTCATAAACGACACAATCAAGTTTCAAGGAGTGTGAATCCGCGTCCTTCGTGAGATGAAGAAGAATCACTTTCTCGACTTCTCCAGAACCAGAAAAAAGAAAAAAAAGACGGTCCTTCTTAAGATCTTATTACCTCAGGCAAAGAATGGCACACCTAGAAGTAAAGAGAGCAAGTTTCCCGAATGCCATTGTCAATTCAAGCCCAATTTAAGTCGCCGTAAAACTTTTAACGACTTTTATCTTGCCACCGAATTGACAGAAGAGAAGTAGAAACTCTAGGTAAAAAGGGATGACCGAAACTTGGCGAATAGTTGTGAACCTCCGACCAAAAACTTCTACACGTCATTATGCGATCCAACCAATTCTTTAGATAATTTCAAATTTTAAATCTAGTGGCAAAAAAGTGTAAGGCGAACAAAAACGAAATACTTTAAATGCAATTAAATTTAGACGTCTTGAACTTTGGTAGTATTTTTTCATGATGCATTTATCGAATAAAGGAGCTTTTACATCGCTCGCAAAATTTATCGCACCGTGAGAAAGTGTGGCTATAAGTTTTCCTCAAAGACAATGAATGATACACTATTCTATGAAAAAGTGCACAAAGGAGATGAGAAGTTGAAGCCAAATTTGAAAGCTATTTTAATCCAACAAACGCAAAATAAATATTAAGGACTTTTCTTCACTGAAAATAAAGTCAACAAAAAGCTCATTGTTTTTCGAAGTACAGAAAACAATATATACCGAAAAAAGAAATTTAGGTAAAAATTACACTATTCTGTGGTACAATGCAAAGAGTATTGTAAAATATTCAATAATAATAATCATAATAGTGAATAATAGAGGTGAAACCTTCATCTCCAACTATCCCGTTTGTCGCGTAAGGCCATCCGCGGCTAGAGACCTGACTCCAAGGAACAGTGTTGCACAATGTTATCTCGCGTAAATTTCCCGCTCTTGCTTACCTTCTAGGACAGAAGGAGCATAAGTGGATGACGTACACGTTTCAGATGCGTCGGGATTGGCTGCATTCAGGAATCATGATCATAGCTTCCGGAGTCTACAGCTTCTCAAACAATGTGATAGTATTTAAAGTTAATAAAAAACATTGCACATCACCCCCCAGTTTTTTCAATTAAATAAAAAACTTTAAAGATTGATATCCGTTCCGTAAAATTTTGATGGCCATCATTTTTCCGAGAATAACTTTGTAAATGTTCACATCAAAGGGATTTATGATGAAAAAATATAACACTCGGTGGATGCTTTGTAGTCTGCCATATCATATATAAATAAAAGTATAAATAAAGCATACAAATGCTTTTCTTTGGAGGGAAAATCATTTTAAAATTCGAACCTCAAACATATATATTAATCAATGTGAACAAAATACCAATTAGAAAAGGTGAAAGAGTAGAATAGTTGCAAACCTCAATAGTGCTTAATTTGTTTCTTAACTGGGTACAAACATTGCTTGACTTTTACGATTTTTTAAAAGTCTTGAACTTTCCCTGTTACCATAGGGAAGCTCCTGTTATTCCTAAGAATAGAATATCCTCCAAATTGTATCCAACTCGGTTAATATTTACCCATCGCCCCAGGTACTTGAAGTTTCCGGCAAGATTAACTTGGGGAAAATTGTGCAAAAACGTTTGATTTACGAAATTTTTTCAGATTTTGATCAAATCAATTGTTCACATTGGACGATAACACTAGTTTACAGCCATTTTGCCCACCATATCTAACTATGATTTCCCATGTATTTCGGCCCATTAAATACGAAAATCACACTTACAAATCTTCTTATGGAAGCGTTTTCGAGATATCAATGTTCAAATTTTTTTCCCCCAATTTTCAGAGTTGTTCCGACGTTTTTGAGTATATCTCGAGTTCTAATTGACCGATTTTCTAAAATGAGATCTCAAATTGAAAGCAACTGAATCCTCTACAACTTTCTATTCTAAAGTTTTTAGATTGGCCCAGTAGTTCAGATGCTAGCGATTTTAATAAGTTGGCTAATATTTTCGATTTCTAATCATCCCAGGACGATGTGTGAATTTTCGACCTCGATTTTTGCCAAAATATACAACTATGCCAACTTATTAAAATCGCTAGCATCTGAACTACTAGGCCAATCTAAAAACTTTAAAATATAAAGTTGTAGAGGATTCAGTTGCTTTCAATTTGAGTGCTCGTTGAGGGTAATCGGTCAATTAGAACTCGAGATCGGTCGGAACAACTCGGAAAATCGAAAGAAAAAAAAATTCGAACATATATATCCCGAAAACGCTTTCATAAAACAATTTGTGCGTGTGATTTTCGTGTTTAGTGGGCCTGAATACATTAAAAAATTATATCAAGATGTGGTGGGCAGAACAAAATTTTAATTTTGTAAACTAGTGTAATCGCTGTGTGGTGGTTAAAATATTCTAATGTTTAAAAACTTTAAATTTTTAAAATTTCCAAAATGGCAGAAGCAACATTTCATTTTTGACCCTTTTGCCCATCGCCTGTGATGAGGGGTAAATATTATATGATTTGGATAAAATTCTGCAGGATATTCTATTTTTGAGCATTCGCGCCAGAATCGCGACTGGGAGCAAACGTTTGCCAGAAAAAGTGAAAGAAAGGCCATCCTAGTGTTCACCGATAACAGTTCAAAAAAATTATTTCATTAGTCCAAAGCTTCAAACTAAACAAAAAAATTCTTTCAAATTCTTGAAAAAAATCACTAATGAACTAAAATAATGCCTTGCGAAAGCTTTTATATTTCTAAGTATGCACTTACGGATATTATTAAAGAGTACAGAAAAAAAAGTCTTTAATTAGTCCAGAGCTTGAAAACTAAAAAAATGTAAAACGACGTAAAATTATTGAAAAACATACTGCATTGATGTACAATAATAATATTTATATTTTAAGAAAAGCTTTAATTCATATTCTTCAGGATTCCATAAATATAACAAATTATTTCATTAGCCCAGAGTTACAAAACTGCAAAACTAAAATGGTTGAAGATAGATAGTTGGAGCCAAAACCCAACTTTGATCTAGTGTACCTCGGTACTGAGTCAGTTTTTCGAATCAATCTTTCATAGTCCAATCCAGCTCCCCGATATCTCGAGAGCAGCTTTTGGTTTTTCTTGTAAAGTCAATACATAATCTGATTTTTTCTAGTATTTTTGTCATTCCTGAACAATTTCGATTTTGTGAGTTAAGCTGTTATGGGTTGACACACTTCAAGTTGATGTCGGGTAAACTCGCTTATATAAGATAGGAACCGAAAATGTATTGCACACCTATGAAACAAAAATATAAGAGCAATAAAGAACATTCTAAATTAACTATGTAACTCAAATGAACCAGTTTCGCCCGGGCTTTCGCCCAAGCCACTTCTCCCTGGACCATCCTAACCATGGTAGCGAGCCTAACCCTGGCCCAGACCTCCCTAATTTTCCTGACCAGCGGATGATCCGCGACAACCCAGTCGCTATCCCCAGAAGGTATTGCTGAACCCCAGGTATGCGATACGCTCCTCCCTGCTATATAATCTCTAACCCAACGCAACTGCCCACCCGTCCAGAATAAAACGCGAACTCCCATGTCAATAGTACTGTAAATAAATTCCCCACTTTAGTCTGTACTTACTCTGCTTATTTCTTTTAATTTCATTTACTTTTTATTAAAAAATTAAGGAAACGAGTCAGTTTCAGCTCACAGGTAGACCTATAAGTGATAATTCAATTCCTAACAAAATGAACTCAGTCTCTGGCAAGAAGTGTAAGCTGTCTCATAAGAGCAGCAAGAGTTAGACGACTCGAGCATTTAGAGCAGGACGCCCGGGTGTATCGAGCAAATATTGATTCTGAAGGCATACCTGTTTGCTTGCTGGTACTCCACACCCCGCACATTTCTACCCTTCACAGCTTTCAGTCCTACTTGGACTGTAGGACATGTCTACTTTATGTGTAGGACTGCCTACAACTATGTACATAAAATACACATATAGGTATACGCATACAGTTACACATTACTCACGTTATCTTGCATAATGCACTGCATGTAAATATCAACACAAAATCCGGATGTCGGAAGTAATGTGAATATCGTTCTACATTCGTGCAACCCCAATATGACAGGATCATAAAAGGATATGACAAGTGTTCTAGACCATAACATCAATCACTGACTTTTCCGAAAAAGAAATTTATTTCCATGTTCTGCTTTAGGTCAACTAAACCGACAAAAAAGAACCTAAAAAAGTGAGGTCAAAAACATTATTTTTACTTTGGTCTTTTGTAATATAAGGCAGAATCTTTGATATTTAATTAAATAGTGTTGAAAGTTGATAACTTTTGGTCTCTGATCTATCGACCCAAGTTGCAGGCTTTATTGTCATCGTTAACTAGAAGACAGGATGTAAAGAGAAATAATTACGTAAGACCAGATAGAGCTCTGTGATCAGACATCAGACTGCTCGACAAGTATACCTGAGCAAAAGTGCTTTGAGTCGTAAAATTCGACTTGATGAAAATTTGCTTGAAACTGCTTGCTCGTTATGCAATTAAGAGAATTCAAGATATAGACTACTTGACGTTCAAATTTCTTACCGTGAAAATCATTTAGTTTTGGCATCGATAATATTTTATACAAGCTTTATAGCAAATTCATAACCATTCCCACATTTTAAAGTCTTAATCAATTATTATCTAATTCTAGGGTTTAGAAAAACCTAAGAAAATGTCCAGCTTATCGCAATTTTTTATATTTTTTTGTTTGAATTGATAGAAAAAAGTTCTTTCCACTCAAGTCGTCTTTAGTGAACGCTAAATGGTCAACACACGTAAATCTTTCATTCGTTTGATGAAGTACGTTGGGAAAGGACAAGAGAAAATGAAAACATAGTGGACAGAATAGAGTTCAATTGAACAAATTAGGAAAAAGGAAAACTTGGTCAATCAAACAAAGTGTCTGAGTCTAGCAGAACTAAAAATAAATCGAAACAGAATTACATAAAAAGAAATAATTAATCTGTGATGCATTTGTGGACAAGGTGCCAAGTTTATATATAATTTAGTTGAGAAATAAATTGGAAATCTCTATTATCGAAGAAGTAATCGTATTGTATAGAGAATGTTAACCCTTTCAGGGGCAGTGGGATGTATACATCCCACTTGTTTTTCCGCAGTTTTTCAAGCATTTTTGATACATTTCACCTTGTTTAGTTCACAAGTATTTAATTTTAGACACTTAAGGGTTCATGTAAAGTAATTATCATGAAAAAATGTGTCAAATTGTGAATTGACAATTTGTTATAAATAATTGAAATCGAAAAAATCACTTTTTTCGAATAAAATCGGCTGTTCATAAGGAATTAGTCCTAAAGCTGCGACAAATTTTTCCAGTTAGATAACACGTAGAATTGTAACACATATTTTTTTGCAGAATTTTCGCCAGGCAAGTTAATTTTTTTTACTTTTTGAATTCATAAAAAATTAAGATTTTTGACGAATTTTCAGCATAAGTACATGTAATGTACCATACTTGTGATCGATTATCAAATAGTAAAAAAAATGCTTTTCGGGTCACTTATTGAGAATATAATGTCAAAATGAAAAAATCAAAATGGCGGTTATGTTAGACGGCGGATTCAATACAGCCTGCACGGCATTGGAGTGGATACCGTCCAATAAATACCCATACAGCAAGTTTTGTGTCAATTCTTCGAAAAACTTCAAAATTAGAGTAAAATAGTCGCCATATTGTATCCACCATTTTGAAATTTGCAATGCTGACGTCAAATTTGCAATCTACGACTCCAAAAACCCCCATAAGACGTGCTTTGTGCAAATTGTTCGAAAAATTCAACATCAGAGTCATATAGTCGCCATCTTGGATGCGCCATTTTTAATTTTGCAAATCTGATGCCAGAATCGTGATCAGCGACCCCGAAAACCCCTAAGTTACCATTAATAGCAAAAATTAGTTTAACAGAAAAATGTGCCCCTGAAAGGGTTAAGTACAGTGGACAAATTTATGTAAACTCTTTACTAGGACGGAAGCAACGTCAAGCTCGATCCTTCACGAGATTTAGTGACCGGGATTTTTCATTCTATTATACTAAAATAAAAGTTAACAGTATTTTTATGTTTTGTTACTCTCAGTTTGTTCGTTCAATCACGAAACGAACAATGAAAAATAAGTTTTTGTCTTGAAATCCGGTCATGCTCAAACTCGTCAATTAATACCTATCTGAAATTGTGTACTATATATATATATATACAATATACATTCATACTTCACTATATAAACTTTTCATCGCACACTTTTCACATTTTAAAAAATACACTTGTATTAACCAGTTCTCAAAAAGACTCGCAAGCAATTGTAACAGGTTTTTACAACCTGTAAAAACTTTTCAAATGAAAATCTGATATTTACTCTCTAAATTTGAATGTATGGAACTTCACTGAGAATCAGTGCAATAATTTGCAATCACCGTGTATTTGTAACCTCTAGGAATCACTGACAACCAAAAATCTTCCAATTCTAATTTGTATGATAATTCATCTATGTATCCTTTTAGTTTAAAATAATACAACTTTAGATAACTCGAACTGATTCGAAGTTTTCATCACTTGGCAAGCTTGTTTTTAATGTTCGGCTTTGGAATTGTTCACACCAAACGCCTAATAAATTTCATATTCGTTTTTAGATTGTAATGAAGAATACTAAAATGTCGATTTTATTAAATTTAGTAGGTTTAAAATCAATGTACGAAGGGCTTGCCCGTTTATATTGAATAAATAAATTTGAAAACATTGTAGTTCTTAAGGCCTTTTTTAGGTGACTCAATTTTAATTTTTTAATTTTCTACAGTTCCCATTAAGAAGTTGTTTCATTTCCAATGCTTATATTTAAAAGCAGTTCAATTTGCAACATTAAAACGTGTTTTAGTTTAAAACTGTACCATTCAGCATTTCTCTCGATTAAAATGGTTAAATTGAGAATGCTACCACTAAACATCAGAATTGAACATTACCTACCCTTCCATATCATTCTAATTTCTATCTTTAATTTTATACAATACAATTTTTCTAATTGTTTATTTTTTATTATTTATACTGAGAGCATTATTATAAACTTACGTGCATTTTCCATAGTTTTTTATAGCGTTTTTCTGTCTTCATAAATCGATTTCCCTCTAGTTGCAAAACAGCATTTCTCGCACCCTAATCCTAAAAGCAACGATCCGGAAATGCAGAAAGAATACGCCGAAGAATGGGAAAATATATAAGAAAATATCTCGACAATAAACTGTCTCTACAACGTAAAGAAGGATGATCCGAGACTGCATATTTCAGTAAATCCGCTTGACTGGGTGGAAAACAGAAAGTTGAAAGTGTGCTTTATTTGGACATGGCTATCCTCTATGTACTCGCCCCTTATGTCACAACTTACTCAACTCTGAACTACAAACTCGAAAGAAGACAAGATTCTTTTACAATACAGCTGAACATTTCGGTTAGGTTTGCTTTCGTGGGTTTGCAAAATAATCCCATGTGACTCGTACCCAGAGTTTCACTGCTTGAGGGATTGGAGAATCGAATTCTAAAACTATCCACTCGTAAAGTTGTGTGATTTTCACCAAGTACTGTCACATCAGCTCAAATAGAATCGTCTTCCCAGTGTCCAAATAATTTATTTTATTAGGACGGTTCATCAAATCTAATCTGGAGAAAGTTTACCTCAAAAGAATTAGAACCTAATTTTATTTTGTATTTAAAGAAGATTAATCAAACCAAATTCTTAAACAGTTTAGAAAATCGTGGAATGCAGACATATATTTAAAAATAACAAAATTAAAAAGAAAAATCTTAAGTGCAGTGTAGAAAAAATAGTGAGTTTGTAACTGTTTACTCAACATTAGTCATTTAAGATTTTCTTTCGTTTTAGAAGAAACTCATAAAAGTCTTAAGCCAATTATGCAATCTTCATTCTTGATAACCTATTTTGGTGTTTAAAATACTATCTCGAACTGCTTCATGAAAAAACTGTGTTTTAATAAAGAGCTACATCCAAATAAAATGTACACCATATTTTAGGGAAGAGCATAATCTATTAATTATAAACATTTATTCAAAATTACAACTCTTTTCTACAGACAAAGAAAAAATACAAAATTTCAAATAATAATTTTTAAATAAAGCATTACAGATTAAACTTTTTTTTAATGCACATAATCTTCTCTTTAAAAATTTGTTACCTTTAAATATGCGACAGAGGGTGGGACAAATTTATACCAGTAAAAATTCGTCTTTCGATTTTTGCTGATCAATCCCGCCCAATTTGTTCATTTTCCGGAATAAAATTTCCTATTTTTGTTTTCCAATCTGTCAACTTTAACCCGTGACCCCGTACTTTTGAAATTAACATAGGGGTTTAACTGGGAAAAACTCGGTTTTCGAAAAAATGAAGAAAAAAAAGTAATTGTTATTAATTTTTTGTAAATTAAAGTTTAGTCACTTCTTAAGGAATGCTTGAGGAATAATTTCCAACCAATAACTTTTTATTTTGACCCCCCAACCCCACCCCGAATCCCCTTGTACTGCATCCGGTTATTATTTTCTGCAATTAATGAAACAATTAACAAATGTTGAGGGTGATAGTTTTTACTTAAAATATTTAGAAATTATTTAAACAATTAGTAAGCATTCACATTTGCATAGAAATGGTAGAGAAAACTCTAGTTTTTTCGAATCTGTTACACTATGTCGCTTATTATTCAGTATTTTTTTATCTCAGAACGTATACCTTGATTGTTTGAACAATAACCATTCGTTTGAACGATTAAATTCTATTGCTTTGACTAACGTTTAAATAATTGCTAAGTATGCTTAACAAATAAAAATTACGCTCAACATTCGCTAATTGTGTCATTAATTGTTGAAAATAGTAACTTTTCACGCTTTACAGAAGAAACAAATTGTTTAAACAGATGAAAATTGTTTAGATAATTTTCCAATAGCCTTAAAAAATATATTACTTTCATCATTCGTTAATTATGTCATTAATTCTAGAATATAACTTTTCATGATTGAAAGGGAAAAACATTTTTTAAACAAATAAAAATACCGCTGCGAAGTACTATGGATGTATTCACTATGGGTATATTTATTTGGGCTCATTTTATGAGCATTTTGCTTTTTGCAAATGGATATCAAATAAATTTCCATCCTCATAGAGGGAGGTTTTTCTCTAACAAGGGGGAAAAAATGGATACTTTCAATATTTTTCAAGCTTATGTCTTATCAAAAACCTTATTTTCAGAAAATCAGAGAGCCCAACAATCGATGAACCGGTTCCAATGAACAACTTTTTAACTTACTCCAATGAACAACTTTTTAATTTACGGTTCTAAGGTTCGTCAATATGTCAATCGAGGCATCTCGAAGACGAGAACAATTACATCAGATACAATAAACTTATATTCCTAATTTGAAAAAAATCCTCTGAGATACAAAGTAAATAATTTTGTTAATAAACTTAAAAACAATATTGGTGGATTGTGGTAGATCACGAAAGGTTCTTCAATTGGGCAATCGACGCGTCTCAAAGACACGAACAAATATCTCATATACATTAAGGTTGTATTCTCAATATTAAAAAAGTTTTCCACATATCAAAAATATAAATAATATATTTATTAAATTTATATATCGGTATTGCTAGATGATAAGAGGTCATAGAAGGTTCGTCAGCAGCTCATTCGACGAATCTCGAAGACGCGAAAAACACGTAAGATACAGTACTGTAGTATTCCTAATATGAACAAAGTTTTTCTCAAATAAACAGAATACTCTCTCTATGAGAAAGCAATTGTTTAAATAATTACCAAATATGTTAAACAAGAAATGTTACTCTTGGAACTCATCAATTGTATCATTTATCCCGAAAATAATAACTTTTCATGATTAACACGGGAAAAATTTGTTTAAACAAATAATAATTGTTAAAAGAATTCAAAAGGACTTATAAAATACCTGGAAACCTGTCACTTATCGAATAAAAATAATTCATGTTGAAAAAATTCCAAGAAATACCCTCTTTAGCACGAATTTTACATAAAACCGCTATTTTGCATTTATTGGGGCATTTTTCGGGCACATTACAAGGGGATTGAAAGGGGGGGTATTGAAACTTATTGGCTGGAAATTATTCCTTGAATATTCCTTGAGAGGTGACTAAATTTTAATTTACAAAAAGTTAATAACAATTACATATGTTTTCCATTTTTTCGAAAACCGAGCTTTTCCTATTTGAAATACCCATGTTGATTAAAAAATTTAATAAAAAAAGTTAATGTTGACTGATTAAAAAAATATAGAAAATTTCTTTTTTCGGATCTGCTTTCAACTGGACTGGATAATCGAGATTGATAATCAGACCACAAATCGAAACCTTCCTCTTCGTTAACTAATTCAAGCGATTCTTCAATACGACTTAATATCATATGAATTTTGATAGTCTCCCACACATTAATAGTAAGGAGAGCTTTTTTAGATCTTTATATGCTGATTTAAATTTGAATGGACCCTCTTCACACTGAAACAAGAATGTACAATTTTGTCCATGGCTCTGAGCCGATGTCCTGAAAGATTTTACGATCTACCAATTTATCTGATTTTCCAGGTAATTTCCTGCACGCGTTTCTCTCAAACGAGTAACCGTGATAATTTTTAGAGACAGGAGAACTTTTTCTGTGCCTATAAGCGCTTCTACACAGAGAAAATTCTCTCCTATGGCTTCAGAGACTTAATTTCGTTTCAAAAAATGATCACGGTGACGCGTTTGCAGGAAACGCATTTAGTTTATATATGCAGTTTATACATTTATTTTGTAATGTAATCATGTATTTCAACCTGTAAAATATATTTTTATTGAGAAACTGGATAAATTTACAGCAATTAAGCATTATAAATGTGTATGACTTAACAGTAATTTTCTTTCCCTACTTGCATCCCCCCGATTATTATAGTTTCATTATGTACTTTCTCATCATGTAATATTATATATAAAAATATTTAAAATGCTAAAATTGATGCAACACCCACACATTTACACTTACACACGTATACATATACGTATTATTATATACAAGCATGGTTTTCCTTCACGTACTTACGTAATGCAATATGGAAAAATTAAAATTAAAAAATTAGCTGATTCTCGTACAGATGAACCGCTGTGATTTGGGACCAAATATATTCTGTTTTTTTTGGATACATACTACACTATTCTACTTTTGTAGTTTTCGTCGGCATCGTACCTCAATTTCTTTTAACTTCCTGACAATGTAGAAAAAAGATCTGCACCAAAATTAAATAAACAATATTTATATAATATATTATATTATATTGTACCGTACTGCACTGCACTACACTGTACTGTTTGTTACTGTACTGTAATGTATTGTATTGTATTGTAATGTATTGTATTGTATTGTATTGTATTATATTATATTTTTCTTTCCGTAATATCTCCCCGTTTTCGTGAAAATATTCTGTATTTACCCTAATTTTTTCTCCAACAGGGACTCTGAGAAGGCTGTTTATAACAATTTACACAATCTTCAATTCAGTTATTTCTAGCCTTGTATTGTTCTGAATATTTCTAGCCTTGTACTGTTTTCAATATTTCTTCCTCTTTCTTGCATTTAATATGTGGTGAGAAAATGAAAGAAATACTTCAAGCATGAACAAAATAGTTGTTGAGAGTTTCACCTGCATCATACAATGCAAAAATACAATGCAATTGGATCATCTTCCACCTCGCTGGGCTTCGAAAGCTCGTATTCGTTAAGGCTCTTCAGGGTATAGAAAAGCGTGATGGTGTTTGTTTTGCTGACGAGAATGGAGGAACGGGTGTTGCAAATCGAAACGAAAAAATGAGAAATACGAGGGTGCATGTCGTGTTACAACACCAGCTAGGCAGGGACAAGTACATTTGGGGCGAACACTCGTGTAATTTTCAAGTGACATGTCTACTTTTGCTGCTCCCCTTAAGGTTGACGTAACTTTCACATTATTTGAGTCTGATACGAACCACGATTAATGTATCCCAAAAAATTGCATGTCGAAAATTTTATTTTTCGCGATTACTCGCAGTCACTCTCTTGCACCAGGTGGTCTCTCGATTTTCGATGTTTTTGTTGGATACATCCGTCGTTTGTTATGCCACCGAATTGACCAACCATGTGGAGGATGAGAGCTTCATCGACTAGACTAGTGTACATGGATAGTTCTAGATATAAGATACGACAGCAAATTGATCAGTGCGCACAGATACGGCGTCGTTTGCATGATCGTATTTCATGGTAGTTTGAAAACTGCAGTACTTCCACATGAAGGTATTTGTTCTTCTTTCACAATGTAACTTTAGTCTACTTCTTTATAGCGATCATTCACGGTATCGTACCATTGTACGATACAATAACTAAAAGAAAAAAAAACTACAAACTTTGAATAGAAAACTTTTACTGTGACTACTAAGGAGACGATTGTATTTTATTTGATACCCTTTCTCAAAACGAGATTCTCAGACTTCACAACCCGAAAAACTCTTATAACAGGGGAAATAGCGTTATATTCAAGATTAATTTCCCTAAATTTTAACTTTTTTCGAAGGGTTTTTGAATTGAAGGTACTTTCTGAATTACAATCTTTGTGAATTGAATTGTATCTACTTGAAAAAATTACCATTTCAACTTTAAATTATTTTTCTACCAGTTATAGACACTATAATTACACTTTGTCAAATTTCTACTTATAGGATGTTCACTGTTCAGTATTCACGTTATTCAGATTTGAACATTTCTGCATGGTTCACATTAGTAGAATACAGAGTAAATTCACAACGCAAGTTAGTATAAATTATTCACTTGAGAGACAAACACATTTTAAATTCTACAGTGAAACATTGCCCGGAGAAAAACTGAAGAGTAAGCGAACAAAACATGATAAATCCATTCCAGATGATTTCTCAAAAATTAGACAAATGCTGTATTTCAAAAACATCAGAGATAGAAAAAAAAATTCAAATAGGATCATATAGAGAAAACCATGTATAATGGTTATCCACTTTAGTACAAAATATACGGATTTTAATTTATATATTTTGGAAATCACAACATTTTTAAAGCGCAATTTTGATGGAATAGAATTGTATTGTGAACCAGGGGTCAATAATCATATTCCACGAATCCTGAAAATGATAAAACCATACATAATTCATTTTTTTCGAAAAATGGATTTATCATGTTTTGTTTGCTTACCCCACAACTATTGTGTACTCCCATTTTACTGTTGCACTTCTTTATTATTTTTTAACCTACAATATCAAACCTATTAAAAATAATCTATATTCATATGAAACGGGCGTTTTCATCACGATCATCGAGTCCATTGTTTTGAAATTTATTTCTTTAACGAAATATACCCGGAACATTCGATTATAATGCTTTGAGTAACTAGCTCAGCCTGCTTCACAAATACATGACTATGGTTAAAAAACTTAAATAGCTCCTCTACTTAGTTAACCTCCTTCAATTTTCACTAACCTCATTCAAGTCTCAAGTATAAAATTTGCAATTATTAGATGAACGTTATAAAAATATGCCAACCTTTTTTGCTGCTCTCGCGCACAAGATCTGCCTTGGAAAAATTAATTTACATTAAATCATAATCCCAACGGTTAATGATCCTATCGAAGAATGTCCATATATGTTGTCTTTAGACAAGGTTGTTGCACTGCCGTGAAAATGAAATAACACGTATCTACAGTTCGGATAACTCATCAATCACTTTTACTAATCTTTAAAATAGGATTCAAATAGCCCTAATTCTCGTACTTTTTATGAACAGCCATTATGCATATCGTATTACAAAAGGGATATTCAATAAACACCACCAGAATCAAGGGCATTTGAGTCCAATTTTAAAGATTCGTAAAAGTGACAGGTGACTTATCCGAACTGCAGTTCCGCTTTATTTCATCTGCATGACAGTATAAGTCAGCGAACTCTAGAAAGTCAGGGAAAGTCAGGGAATGACCGGGGAAAATTGTACACAGTCAGAGAATTTTCGATAAACCGGTTTAATTCAACTGTTTTTGGTTTAAAATTAAGATCTTCTTTGCTTGAAGTGTCAACTATTACATATTTGTTTGAGAATTTGTTGTTGTTGATCATTCATCCTTTTAGTTGAAAAACCTTGTTTTTATTCCAAATTTAACTATTTTGTTAAAAAAAAAATTTTTTAATTAGTTTTTTCACGGAAAATTGAACTATTCCATGTTTGGTTGAAAATTTATCTTCTGCAGTTAAAAATACATTTTCTATTTTGGTGAAAATTAGTCTTTTGTGTTTGTGGTTGAAAATTCATTTCTTTGGTTGAAAATCAACTATTAAGTTTAAAATTTCACTATTGGATTTAAAATTCCATTGAAGATTCAAATATTTGATTGGAAATTAATATATTTATTAAAGACTAACCTTTTTCAATAGAAAATTAATCACCTTGATTGAAAATTTATCCCTTTGATTAAAAATAAATTTTTTTGGTTGAAAATTAGTTTTTCTACATTGAAAATTAATTTTTTTACAGAAAATTTAACTATTAAATTTTTGTCGAAAATTTATATTTATTGATAGAAATGTAATTTTCTTGGTTAAAAATTTATCTCTTCGGTTGAAAATTTAACCATTTGGTTGAAAATTTGTTTTAGTTGGTTCAAAATTTATTTATATTTATTGAAAATTTAACTATTCTATTTTAAGTTGAAAATGTATCTGTTTTAGGTGAATATTCAATTATTTTGTAAGGAATTCGTATTTTTGTAGAAAAGTAATCTCGTTAGTTAAAACTTCATATTTGGGTTAAAAATTCCTTTCTTTTGTTGAAAATTAATTTTTTATGAGATTTTCATATTTGATGACTGAAAATTCTTTTCTGGTTGAAAATTCAACTCTTTTATCGAAAATTCCTCTTTTTGATTTAAAAATTAGTCTGTTTTGGCTGCATATTCAACTAATTTTTTAAAATTTAGTATTTTCTGCATTAATTCAACTGTTCTTGATTGAAAAATAAAATATTTTTGGGTGAAAATATCAACTATTACACTTTTTTGCGAATTAATTTTTTTCATCAGAGATTCATAACTTTGGTTGAAAATTTAACTATTTTGTTAGAAATTCCATTTGTGTTCGTTGAAAATTAATTGTTTCATCTGAAAATTTAATTATTCGATTTTTGGTTCAAAATGTCTACCGGTGACGGTTTCACTAATTTTTACGAATTTTCAATTTTTAATTTTTCATCTTTTTTTCATATTACTGTAGGATAAGGTTTACTAAAGACACTGGCACTTCCGGTTTCTCGAATTTAACTTTTTTTTTTTAATTGGAGCAAAAAGAAGTTTTTCCCAGAAATGTCGATTTTCATATAAAATTAATGAAATGTGACAGTTTAAAAGTTGATATTATGATGTATATTAACCTAATGAAATAAAATCAACAACAAAATCCAAAATTATCCCTGCGGACGAAGGTCAAATCGGACCAAATGTGCCCGGAAATCGTCTTGTAGATAGTTGGTCATTTTATCAATTTTACCACATTTTTGTACCATGCTAGGCCTTCTGAAATAGATTTGAAAAATAAACTTAAAAAAATATCTCCATTGAATAGTTTTTTGTTGAAAATGATATTTTTTGTTTAAAGTTTAATTTGGCATACCTAAAATATTGAAAAGTTTTGGGAAATTTTGTCAGGAATCCTTTGAAAATTATATTTATATAACTTCAAAATGAGAAAACAAAGAAACTCAAAACGTAAATAGTTATTCGAAATTTTTATTTTGTATACAAAAATATTTTTCGCCCTAAATTAGAATTTTCTTGAAATTTTCCTTTTTTCTTCACTATAAAATTTTTTCATTTCAAATCTTATTCATTTGGTAGATAATTCATTCTTTTGAAGTTGATTTTGACTGCTCCTAATTGAAAATTATATTTTTGACATTGAAATAGCAATTATTACATTTTTCCTTGAAAATACAGCTTTTTTGGTTGAAAATTAATTCTTTGCATTTTCAACGAAAAATATAATAATTGCTATTTCTCTGAAAAATTCTAATTCTCAATAAAAACTGTTGAATTCATCTTTGAAGGAACAAATTCTCAAGCAAATAAATGAATTTTCAAATAAAAAAAATTCTTCAGTGAAGAAAAAAGGAAAATTCAAGAAAATTAGAACTTGAGGTGAAAAATATTTTTGCATAAAAAATAAAAAATTCGAGTACCTATTCATTTTTTAGGCTTCTTTGTTTTCTTATTTTAAGGTTATATAAATATACTTTTCATAGCATTCTTGACAAAATGTATCATTTTTAACCAAAAGCTAATTAATGGAGATTTTTTTATAATTTCATTCTTCAAATCTATTCCCTGAGGCCAAACATGCTCCAAAACTGCCGTAAAATTGATCAAACAACTAACTATTTGGAAGAATTTTCAAAATAAAAATCAATGTGTATCATATTCAAATAATATATAGAAATATTTCTAAAGAGTGTTAATATTTTTTAGTTTCAAAATTAAAGTATGCAGAGTACAGTTTAGATTTGAAATTTCACGACAGTTTTTTGTACCATGTTTGACCCTAAGGCCGAATCAAGGAAAAATATTCAAAAAATATTTACATTAGCTATTGAAATACTACGAAGAATTACCTTAAAAAATGGTTTTGTCCTTTTAAAATCATGAGATGTTTCTTTAAAAAATAATCTTGTTAAATTTATTTCACAAAATTTCCAAACAATTTCCAATTACAATTATTTTACAATTAAAATCAAATTGTAAAAACTAAATTTCGTGATGTTAAGATAAGTATTTTCAGACATGCAAGGTTTCTTACAGTTTTTATGTATTAAGAAAGCATATTAAGTCAAGTTACTAACTTTTTGGCTCTTTCTCTTAAAATCCCCAAAATTGTGATTATAGCCTAAAAAAGGAAAAAAAGAAAGGCAAGTATCAGAGGTTAGTATACAGTAAAAATGTTGATAATTTAATGAATAAAAAATAATTATCATTTATTATTATTTTCACTAAACAATATTTAAAATCAATTGGAAAGAAAACATAAATAATGAAAAATGAAACTGTAGAATCGGATAGTCTGAGGCATTCCATAAGAATTCCTGAAAAACATAATCACTAAATATCTCAAGACTTCATCACATGTATTTAAAGTCGTTCATTTAGGTGTCAATTTTTCAAAACAAAAATCAACTCAAACCTTCCAATAGCTGACGAAACCGAATCTCGATGTCGGGCCTCAGGCGAGCTCCGCATCGTGCTCGTGCTTCGTGCCTCGTGCATTTTCGGCTTTACACGAGACTGGCCGACGCATCGCATAACAGAACCGACCTACCGAATAGACGCCCGTGTCCACATTTTACTGCCGAGTTTTTTCATTCCTGTTTCTTACGGACCAAGTACCGTTGTCTACTTTTTATTGCCAATGTTCTATTTCTGCTTTTTGCCTACGTGAAATTATATCCAATTTTTGAGGCTCTTTTCTATAGCTGCTTTTTACTCACCTACGAGATATTTCCACTTTTTATTATCAGCCGTTCATTTTTTTATTCACGGGCCGGTCAGTGACGGCTGGCAGTAGCCAATGGTGCTTCAATACAATTGTGCCACAGATTATTATCAGAAACCCCAAAAACCCGTAGATGCCAAGTTTCACGAAAATCCATTAATTTTTTGAAAACTTGTCCACCATAATAAATCCGCCATTTTGAATTTTGCAAATCGGGCTACGAATTCGTAATAAGTGACCCCAAAAACCTGAGAGTAACAAGCTTTCTTCTAATTTATTCAATACGTGGTTCAAAAATGAATTCTTTCGTAAAATGGAGTGGTTTTAGAAATTTGCTTATTTATGTCTATTTAAAAATGTACGCAATACAATCATCATCATTCGTTTTACATTCTGCGATGCTTCAAATACGATATCAATAAGTCTTCTGATACTACTTGAAAAACATTGAATCTAGAGAAAAAAGTTGTGAATAAACAAGGTGGTGATTTGGGTTACGACTATGAACGTGCGGTTGACTAAATCCTCAGAATAGCTCCAAGTCATTTTATACATTTTTGTTTGTTTAAGGGATCAAATCAAAAGTCATGAGAGCTTGCAAACCAAATTTCCGACATTTTCAGGGGTATTTGTTACACGTAGGAGTCCTTTTTCATGGATAAAAAGCTATGACAATTTTGTTGTCTTCTGTGGCCCTGTCTGAATTTATGACAACTGATTTTTTGAATGTGAAGTGTGTAAAAAAAAACTCGAGTCGTAAAGGGTTAAATTGATGCATGTTTAATGTATAAAACTTTTAATAGTTACACATTTGAGAGTAAACTTGCTTGATTCCGTTGCGACATGAGCTTAACACTTTACCTCTCTTACCAAGTTGCTCGCTTAGATGGCGACACTAGCTAATAATTCAAATGAAATTTAAGTAGACATATATTACTGAAGTAGTAAGACTAATTCTGATAATGACAGTAAGTTAAAAAAAAAAACATTCAAAATTTAAATGAACTTTTGCGTATAATATAAAAACAGATGACAAAAAATTACTGAAAAAATATGCGATGAATATTGATGCACACCATATCTTCCGAATTTGGACAATTACCTTTTTTTCAAATTAAATGTCATTTGTAATCTTAATCGTTCATAGGTAAAGCACATATTATTCTAACTGGACTATCATAGACACCTGTAACTATTTTCACTGTAGCTGCTCTAATGGTGTAATCCATTCCTGGATGGACCTGGATAATGAGGGGTTTGAATCCACCCTAATACAAGAGTCAAATAGCTTCTGCACTCACTTCTTCAATTTTATTGTCTAATGCTTTTGGAGCTTTTGGGAATAATTCTGATAATAATGAGGCTGCTTTTTGTTCAAACCTGTACAATGTTAAAGTTTTATTCGGTGCAAGCCTGGATTTTAAGCACATTAAGCGTATGATAGTTCCTTCATGTTCATTGCGACTGAGTACATAGACACATGCCTTATATGCCCTTTCAAATGCGTATACAAATCCATTCAATTGTATTTGTTTTGAAATGTTCGTTGGACGTATTTTTGTTGGCATGCCTAGATCATTAATCTTTTCTAAACAGCTGTAGTGAGCTTATGTCCTTTTAAAATTCAATTGAAGTTTTCGTTTCAAGTTACTAGTGATTTGATTCGGTTGCGATCCCATATCAAGAAGTGCTCTGTATGTTTGCTTGTATCCTTTGCTGTGAATAACATAAATTATTACGGTTTAAAGTACTGCCTGTGAGCTAGTTGTTCCTGGTGATGCCACCTCTTGTCTATTATTTTTGGATAATGCTGTATCCTTGTTTCAACTGACAGTTTTAAAAATTCTTCGCATTGAAACAGCAAGTAACTTTGTTCAAAATAGTTACACATGCGTGTTGCAGTTGTAGTCAAGCTGACCATGCTTTATGCATTCTTTTCTGATGATGACCTTGTTTGCATTGTCTTACCTGATTCTTGTTTTGCATTTTGCTTGGCTTCCAATTCCAGTTTGCGTGATCGATTTGTTAAAAATGCTACCAGCCCATCTAGAGTAGATCCCAACCTGTTGGATAATTATCTGCTGATGTGATTGCAATTGTTCCTTCCAAGACATTGATTTTGGTCGAAGACCACAAGTCAAATGCGTGATCGTAGTTCTTCTTAGAGCATTTCTCCATTACAAGTATAGACAATTTGTTGACTATGGAATCGTCGAAGCATTCAGCAGAAACTCCCTAGTCATACGTTTGACGATGCCCATTGAGTTTATTCTTGTCAGCAGTAGCTTAAATAGATCGAAATACATTTAAAAATTCTCCGACACAGATAATACCAAACTTCACATGATTGATTACACCTTTAAGGTCGAAGCAATAAGTTACCGTTCTGCCATTTTTCAAATAATAAAACTGAAGTTCTTGTCATCAAAATATTCAGCCAGACAATGACTTTATACTGACAACTTTTTTTTCAAATAAGATTGACATATGCGCAGAGCGGTTGGGAAGCCAAACTGGGAGCACTGGCGTATCATAAGTTTCGTTTTTTCTAAACCTGGCAAATGAATTTTGGGGTAATTATCATCATGCGTTCCCGCTTTCGGCATATTTCTTCATAATGCCAGACAATCAAACTGCTTGGTGGGATATTCACCTTTTTATTGAAAAATCAACTATGAATGACCACTTGATAACCAACAATTTATCGTATTTAATTACCTATATGCACTGCGAACTCTAGTAACAAATCTATCATCTGTTTTCGTGTTTTCAGAATCAGCCGATAATTTTCCCTCTCATTTTTTATCATTTTTCTTGTCCTTTTCTCTGTGGTCGCGAAGAACGAAAGGAAAAATCTAACAGGACAAAAGTCATGGGACCCATATCAATCATTGAAAAAATCCTCCCAGAGCAAACATCACAGTGCATGTGATTTATCGTGTAGCAGATGTGCGCAAATTCTTTAGAATATAAAGAAATATGGTCATTGAACAAAGCTTCCCATTCAATCCCTATTTTTAGCATTTTTATTTTTCATCAATAACAAAAACCTGGAGAAAAAGTATAAAATTTTTCACAGGTGAACCTTCCTCGAACCATAAGGATTGTTGTTGCCAAGTTTCAGACGCTTATGCTTTGTGATTAAAGAGAACACTTGTTACAAAGGATTTTTACATGAACCTCATGAACTTCAGTTTCAGCCCATTAGCATGGGGCACAGGAAGCTTAAAAGTTAAATAATTAAAATACGCTTTGACTATTTTCAATACATTTTTAACATTATAAATTCATAAGTTTTTTTCCACTCCACAGAAATATTATCAGCCATGCCGCCCAAAACAGAGGACTCTCTGGAAAATGTTGGGAAGATTAGCAAAAATACGAATCGTCAAGGTAACCCTCCTACCAATAAAATTGATGAAAGAAGTCTTAGTTAATGAATAGCTAAAATCACTCTTTCACTAAATGCGAATCATTGATAGGCTATAACCGTCTTATACGAAATAAAGTCGTCTAATAAAATTACGTTTCAAATATCTCTGATACATTTTTTAACATAACAAGTTAATAAGCCTTTTCTTCTTTTTACAAAAATATCATCAGAATTGCCGCCCAAAAAAAGGAGACATCTGGAAAATGTTGGGACAACTAGTAAACATGCGGATCATCAAGGTAATAACTATTGTGGAAATAGAAATTGATGATAGAAGTGTTAATTGAGAAACATATTATTGATGCTATGGTTTTCGACCAGACAAATGTATTAAATAATTTGATGTTAAGATTGATAGCATCACAACGGCAATCTAAAAGAGCTGATTGCGGATTTCAGCGGAGCTTGAGAGCAATTTTTTTGCAACTTAAAAAATCAATATTCAAAAAAATATTGACTTTAGACCAGTAGGAAAACAAACAACACATTGAATTATTCAATTAAGAAACAGTTTGAAACTACTAATCATCTCTTGAACTAGAAAATATTTTACACGAATGGAATCTTGTTCGCAATCGTTTAGTGGCATCTTTACTGGTTCTTGCAAGATGTCGGATTTATTGGAACCAACTATCAAAATTCATTAGAAGACTTTTTTCATTGTAAAACCGCGGTAACACTTTAGCTGTAATCACGTCTCACGACCGTGAGATATATGATCACAGTTTGCGATAGACTTGATCTAGATTATAAGCCCACAACATAAATGGCAACGTGATAGGGAAAAGTACAATTTTCACCTCGGATATTCGACTTATGATGACGAACGCAAATTGCCTGCCTGACAGGGCTGACTGGAAGAGGTTAGCGTTAGTGACCTGACATAGGTGCCAATTTTTATAGTTCATTGAATTGCCTCGAATAAGGTTGAAAATTTGTGTACATGTAGGAGATGACATAGAAATAACACCTGAGAGTTTTTCTTTACAGAAAGTCATTTTTTCGAAAATTTTCAAGGGAGAAGAGATACTCCTTTGCAGGTGTACTCCAACATTATTGACAAATATTTATTCAAATGTTTATATTCACCAAGTTATGCGCATTTTTCCTTCTTTTTTCAATTTTTTCTATCACTTGTATTTGTAGCAATTCAAAAGAAGGTGTTCTTAGAATTAGTACATAAATAGTGTAAGTCTTGTGTAAAAAATGAGTGTCAGCTACTTTAAAGTAAAATAATAACTTATTCTGCTATGAACAATGATAAACAGTTTAAAACTGTATTTTAATCAACTATTCAGAATTGAGGTTAGTAAAAAAGTATAACTTATATAAAAAAAAGATGTTCACGTTTTTTTTTATTAACGGCGATTCACTACCGCGAATCATTAACATCCACGTTTCTCCTAAGCCACAAGATCTGGCTCAAATGAATGCATACCTCAGTGAATATATTTTGAATGATTCTGACGTCTTGATGGAGCATTGTTCAGTTTATGGTGCATCAACTGAAAAAGAAGAGTAAATAGGCAGCACAGAATGCGTCCCGTTTTCAGTATGTGGTTGACTACATGAGATCTGGAAGGCCCTTCACGGTTAGGGTCCGAAATTTCTCCCACGAATTTAGGGTGTACCATCACACCCTGAACAAGACAAAGCTGCTGACATTCAAGGAACACATTTTTGACAATAGGCGGGTGTTATGTGATGCTTGCAGAAGTATACAGAAGAGGGAGGGGTGAACCAGGGAAAATCAACAGTTTTTTGCTGACCTTTCACGTCTCTTCAGCTATCTCCCTGTTTCTGCCAAAAATTCACCTGAGCACACTGGAATTAAAAAAAAAAAAACACTAAAAATATCATTCGTTTCAAAGAGCTATACGACAATTTCATAACATATAAGGAGTAATGTCCATCAATCCCTGCCGAAGAGGTGAAAAAAGCACTTAGGGGCACACAGAACTTTTTCGCAACAAAGTCAGATATTATCAAGTACTTTTGGTGAAAGAAGTTTAATTCTACGCATCAACGTATCTTTACAGATATCCAAAACGACAAGATTGTTAGCGTGCTTTACGCTTCTGTTTTGTCTTGTAATATTTTTCTGTCTAGAAACGGTGAATTTATCAGATAGCTGAATTCTTAACATACAAAGACGAATTTTTACCCACGAAGATTAGTTTGCAGAAAAAAGATAAATTTTCAACAAAATACATTGAGTTTCAATCAAAAAGTTGAATTTTTAACTGAAAAATATCAGTTTTAGTTTTAAGGCAAGAATGGAACAGTTAAATTTTGATTTGGAAAAATTGCCTTGCCAACAAAAACGAAACGAATTTCAAACTAGCTACATTCAACAAAAAATGGTGACTTTTGAACAAATAATTGGGATTCTCAACCAAAAAGATCAATTTTCAACAAAAAGGATTAATTTTCAACCCAAAAAGACAAACTCCTAATCAAAGAGCTAAGTTCACAAGCTGAAATGTCCAGTGTCTTAGGGAATAGTTGAATCTTATGCGCGAAAATTTTGGAATTAAACTAGGAAGTATGCAGCTAAAATAATAAATCTTCAACAAATAAAATGAGTTCAGCTCTCAGACAAGCTGTTGAACTTTTGACCCAAAAAGATTACTTTCTAACAAAGTAGTGGCATTTAAAAAAAAAAATCAAATCTTCAACCAACTAGTCTGGTTATTGTTTTGATCGCGTGTCTGTACGTTGTAATTTTGTTCCCAGACAGGAAAATGAGACGAGAGCAAGTAGAGGATGTCCTTGGCCGTTTTTACTCCCTACTCTAGGGGATGAAGAGGAAAAGTAGGGGAAATGAGGGAGGGGAAGCAGGACGGAATAGGATATAATAAAATAGGACAGGACATGATTGATAAAGAAAGAAGAGAGAGGGGTTGGTTATGGGATGAGTGGCCAGATTTGCAAGACTTATTTAATGTTTTAATAGGAAAAGAAACCCTTCTTTGGCTGGTTTTTCACAAGCTAAATAAGCAGATTGTTCGTTGCTTGAAAATACCTTGAACTCAAAATGAGTGATTCTTAAACTTCATCTTTTAAAATTGTGCACTCGTAAAGAATTCCAAATTAAAGGTGTTTCATTTGCAGTGCTTCAGTTGAAAGTTGTTGAGTGGTTAATTTTGAAATTAGTATTTAGTTTTTTATATTAAAAATCGCTGTTGTTTTTTCACAGAATTGAATGCAATGCATCGAAGTTCAGGTTCAGTTTCACCACCACCGGGACCTGATCGTGTAACAAAGAACTTAATACACGCCCATCTAAGGAAGGCACTGGATCGGAGATTAGGTATACCTACACCACCACCGGGACTGGAACGTGTAGAACTAAATAGGAATCTCGGCAGACCGACAAACACTGTCTATTTTGGGTATACCAAAATTGATGTGTGGCTGGATGAACATTCAAGAGTGCTGGACGCTTACATGGAAAACGGTTATCGTCTTCTACCCGAATATTATGAAAATAACAATTTCTTAATCCGCCATGCTATTTGTGGCGGCATAATGTTGATAGCATATATAGATGTGAGTGGAATCCTTCTAGGAATCAGACCACCGCATTTGGCAGGTATGTTAATGTGGGATATGATTTTTGGTACACGTATAACCAGCGATTTATGAAATTATCATAAGATTGTTTTTAATGTTATCGTATATAATAATCTTAAAATTCATTCATGCGTTCATTTTCTCTACACCAAAGCTCCTATGTTTCCGCACACATCAATTTTCCACTTAAAATCTCCACATGGGGCCCTACGTAAGAACCCATACGGGAATCCACATGGATTTCTATATAAAATAGTATGCGAAAGCCGTGACATCTGCACAGTAGTAGTGACATCCGCAGTAGTTTTTCTGTCCCTCGTAAATAGATATAGTTTAAGTAATATAGTTACACTACGCCCAGAAAGAAAATTTTCATTCAATAAATTCGTTTTCTTGACCGCATTCAGTAGATTTCAAACTAATATCTTGGTAAAATAAACACCATTTTTGTTAAGTTGACCAAATTCGTTCACTGCAACCAATCGAAGTCACGATGTCAGTCCATGTGCGAGAGTTCGTATCGTAGCGAGAAGGAAAGTATAAACGCAAACCGCTTACGATGGTCCCAATAATTTGTAATTCATTTGTTTCTGTTCGTACGAAAATTCTTTTGAAGTTGATGATCATTTTTCGACTTTTTTGCAGTTTGTAAATTAACCCTTAACTGGCAACCCTTAACTTGTTTAAAAGATCCCAGAACCTTTTCAAGGCTCCGTATTCCTTTTTTTAAATAATTGTTTATCCATTAAAGAATAAAACTCCTGCAACTATGAGGCATTACTACAATAAAGAAAGGCTTGAGATATATATGAACAAAGAATTTCAGATCGAACTGTTAATCACTTTCAGAATTATTGCATGTTTTCTGAGCTGAGGTGCAAAAGACCTCACGTGCCAAGACAAGTCAAATATTTTATAATTTCGCAATTTTTTTTATTCTTCCCCGGTAATTTTTGGTAATTTTCAAATTTAGCAATATTATAACTTGTCCGGAATTATTCATTTCAAATATATTTATTACAACTTCAATGGTGAATTATTTTGTTCGCTCACATTTTTTTCAATTAACAACGAAAATTTGTTGACATCTGTTTAAATTCAAGATGAAAATAATTCTGAAAACCCTTTGCTTATATTGAAAAACAATTTTTTATTCAATTGCATATTACTTCTTTAAAATCGTTTAATTTTTACAAGTCCAATCTTCCAATTATTATTTTATACTTTAAAAATCTTTCAATTGCAAATGTCTGATATTTAAAAGCTATGTTTTTGAATTTCAAACTCCTAAAGAATTCAAAATTGAGTTTGTAGAACTTTCAGTTCTTCAATTTCGAATTTTTCCGTCTTCGACTTTGCGATTGATTTTTGATCTTTTAAAATTCACAAATCTTTCATTTCTTTTCAAGGTGAATCAGGGCTAACTCCTACTCCAACTGAATGGTACATACATTATTCTCAAAGAGATTTTACGCTGACGGTAGATCCTGCAACAAAGACTGTGACTCATCTTCGCCTCTATGGTACAAAGTACCAGTATGCTGATGGTGGTGGAAGTTCAATCGAAGAGGCTACTGTAGCTGCAATAGAAATTGAAGTGTGGAGAGGTAGGCATAAACAAATTACGGATTGTGACCTTATACGTCCATATGTTTATAGATTAGGATAGATTATTCTATGAACAAGGTTAACAACAAATTTTGATTTGTTCAAGAAAACGAGGTATTACAAATTTAGAGAATTAATTTGTAAATGTGTACCCAGTTGAATGTGTGCACATGTCCACCACATATTGTCGTTTTTTATTAGTTTATTTTCAATTTATTGTAGGATATTGATTATGAAAGTTTAGATATTCAACAATAAATACATATTTTGAATTCAATTTCTTCATTTTAGTTCTATAGAATTGGCGCTGTCAATAGCATTCAGTTATAAAATTAAGGAAATGTACCAGAGTGACACGTGAACAATTACCTAGTTTATAATCGGCGGCTTTATAATTTGAAAAATTAAGATATTTTGTTCAATTTTCGGGAACAGGTTTAAAATATATAAGGGCACGTCTCTCTGACTCATCTGAGTTTTTATTTTGCTCGAATAGTGCAATTTTATTTATAATTTGAAATATAACTAAGAACAGGGCAGGAGAGCCATGGATAACATGAAATTAATAAAATTGCATTACTTAAAGTCAATAAAAACTCAAATTAAGCGGAACCGAAGTGTCCTTATATATTTAGAAGCATTTCCCAAAATTTGAGAACAATATATTCATTTTTCTAATTATAAAGACGCCGAATGTAATAAAAGGTAATAATTCATGAGGGAAAAAAATGTCGCATGCCCTTAAGAGTTTCTAAGCTTAAGATTTGAGCGTAAACATTTTAACAATTTTTAAGTGGCTTCGTACAAGTTAAAAAAATTGTGTAATATCAAGTAACATAAATATTAAGTGATCTAATAAATATTTTAAACAAAAATTGATTACGTGTATCATGAAAACCTACATTCTGTGTCATGTTCACATTCTAACATAAAATAATTTCCGAAATAATACAACCGTTTTCAATGACAATTGTGAAACTATTTAAAATGTAAATTTCAAAGGGCATTTCGGAGACCTCTTTGGTTCATTTAGTGGATATCTTATAGTTTGTTCTTGCGCAAAAAAATGAACATACCACTCTTAATTCTCTCTCGTGTTAGAACCCTTTCATCTTGGCTGGTCTTATTTTCCAAGTCCTCGGGTTTAATTTATTAAGATGTGTCTAATTTGTAACAGAATTGTAACCATTGAATGAAACTCGGTACGGCCCTGCACGAAAAGGTTGCCGGGCTGCACCCGTTAATGTTATTTTTTGCGATTTAAACAAAAACTATGGTTATATCAAAAAATGATCTATAACAAACTTGTAGTTCTTTTTTGGGTAAACAACTGTTTTATCATAATTTTTTATCGTAGCTTGGGTCGTTTTTCCGAAAATTGTATTTTTTATTTTTGATGTTATATTTTTACAATGAAACAAAACTACGCATCCCATTCGAAGGTGATTCATAAAAAATCTGTAGATCTTTTCTGGGAGCAAAATTTTTGTCTGTTTATATTTTTTCGTATCTTGCTTGTTTGACCGCAAAATCGAAATTTTGATTTTTTCTTTTTTTTTTCTTTTGTGGTTAAAACCAGAACCGTCGGTAAAATAATGCTGGTTAACGAACTTGATTTTCCTTTTTGGTCCCTGAGAACGTGTGCGAAATTTCAACCTAATCTGATTAGTCTTTCAAAAGTTATCCGATATACAGAAAACGGCGATAAAAACGACGATAGACACTCAGGCACTATCATGAAACCGGTACCGAACAACTTTGCACGTGCACAGATGGAACTTGTCCAACTTCGCACGTCGCTGGTCAGACGGAGAACTGTGCACGTTACAACTGAACACGTGCTAACTGAAAACTTTACATCTGTGCATTTTCACAGTTACAAGTGATATCTGTGCACGTGCACAGTTGGGTAAGTGAAATCTATGCACATGCACAGTTGGGCAAGTGACATCTGTGCAAGTGCTTGGTAGAAAAAGTTCTATTTGTGCACATGCACGGTTGGGCAAGTGACGTCTGTGCACGTACACACTTAGTAAAGTGATATTTGTGCGCGTCCGAATCCACAGAAGCCCACTTGCGCACGTCGAAATTTCAAAGTGCACAGTTGTCTCTTGTACAGATGTCACTTGCACAAATGTGCGCGTGCATATATGGTACTTTGACAAATGTGCACGTATACATTTGAACGTTTTACAGGAAAGCTCAGTTGGCACGTGCACAGTTGTCCGTCTGACCATCGACATGCACAGTTGGGCACGTGGAGCAATGGGGATTTTTTCATTTGATAGGGGAAATTTTGATTACTCAGAATCAATAAAAGCCGGAAAATCGATGTTTTGGTACTGAGGCTGGTTTCTTTGTTCAACATCACATATGACGAATTGGCGAATATAGTGTTTGGTGAAGTCTTTCTGTTTCTTATAAGGATTGGGGGGAGGCATGGGTATTGAACGACCCCGCGTATTAAAACATTTTTACTAAAGAAAAATAATATCAGTGATATTACAACATAGAGGAATTTTTTGTCACGTCCCGAGCAAAGGCGAGGGAGGTTTGGAAAAAGTGAGAAAGAGTGAGATCAGTGTTGCTGATTATGTCAAGCTGGTAAGACCGAACCAATTCTTTGTTTGTGGGTTCGTAGTCAGTAACAATCCTATGTGGATTGCATTAATAAAGTGTTCGAAATAAAGGAGATGCAGTTGATATAACAGATGATATATTATAACGATAAAGGAAAGATAATAAGTTAAATGAATTAAAAACTTACAATTACCTTTCTAATCCTGAAAGGGCAAGAAAGGTTGTCGATTCGATTTCTCCCTTGAGGTTTCTTAGAACAGCAACGAAAATCTACCGGATGTTTGCATGAAATTTGCTTGGAAAGTAAATCAATTATTGTAGTGAAATTATGCACGATCACTGTTCACTATTAGAGCGATACACGGTCCTAAACAGCTACCAAATCCACTCAAAGAACGTTAAACCGGCGGACTTCATCCGGAAAATGACTTATATGACGACCGAAAGTCTTAGCTGAAAGGACTTTAGTTACCAAGTTGATGATTCGTCACTTGGTTCACAAAGATTTAAAAGTACGCGAGTTGTACATCGAAGTTGTCAGTATGACTACTGGGAACGTAAGACGATTAACAAGGGTGGCTCGGGGGTTTATATATTCATATATTTAGATTTGACTTTGAAATTGTTATTGTTCGAATTAGTAAGATTATGAGTACATTCGTATGATAAAAGATACAATTATAATTAGCTTACTGTGGTAGAATCTGCAATTAGCTCTTTTCATGAATAGATCATACGTCAGGTTATTCGTATTCCATGAGTTCTCATCCCTGTATGGTAACACACTCTAAGTACCTTGTGGATTCTATCTTACCGGTCGTAGCACAGTTACCACAGTCAGGTTTAAAATCAGATAAAAACGGTAATGCGCCTGCTTGTAGGTTACAGCGTTAGCCTGAAATACGAGGGGTAAGGTAGGTTGCGCCTAGTAAGCGTTACATAAAATTTTGTACAATTTTTGGATGTAACATTTCAACCGAAATTGGATCTGTTCAAGTGATATTATTTTCTTTTCAAAAACATAAATGAATTTTTCAACAAAATAATTGATTTTTCAACAAAAAAGGTGGAATTTCAACCAGGGAAGATTGGTTTTCCACCAAAAAAAGAATTTATAAAAACATACTTAAATTTTTAACCAAATTTTTCAATTTTCAACTAAGAAAGATACATTTACGACTAGAAATAGATAACATCTAGTATCTGTAGAAAAAAATTAATATTCAGCAATATTTCCAACCAACAAAATAAATCTTTAATTCAAAAGATGAATTTTTGACTAAAGAGATAATTATTCACAAAAAAAAAGGAAACGAATTTTTAACCATGCAGCGGGGCACTCGTTTGCCTTTCGGCTCGTTTCTTTAAGTGTGTGTGTTTTTTGGGGGTGGGGAAAGAAGGGTGCGCAGGAAAGGTGGTTGGAGAAGGAAAAGGTCCATGACCTGGACAGGGAAGGCCCAAAGTGGACTCACCAACCCGGATGGAGGGGGCTGTCGAGCGATCACTTAGTGATGACCTATTTTTTTTCAGTCCGCGAAGACCGTCATATTCTTAAAACTGAAGATGGCGACGTGAAGCGTCTGTGACCCGGAAAGTCGGAGGTTGAAGGAGCGACAGAGAGAAGATTTCCGGTGTTCGATCAGCCGACTACCATTGAAGCCCGGGCGACGATTTCTAAGGGTGGGAAAGTATAACGGGGTTCCTCCCCGAAGCTGGGTACCTTCAGAGAAAAGGATTCCGTCCGATTTGTTTGCGGGCGACGCTGTTTCGGGGCTCGGCGTATTGTGAGGGTGGCAGGAGTGGCCTGCGGAACCTTCGCGGCTCCCTCCTATGCGGCGTGTGGTGCGTTGGCGGCCCTCCTGGCCGACTCGTTTTCGTGGCATCTACGTTGCGTCGCTCTCTCCTGGGCGGCGCGTCTGACGGCAGCCCTCGTAGCCAACTCGTCACTGCGGTGTCCTAATTGCGCCGCTCCCTCCGGGACGGCGTGTCTGCCGGCGGCCCTCCTGGCCGACTCTTCAGTGTTGATGGCGGCCCTCCTGGCCTGCCAATGCTCGTTGAATCTGAAGGCGGCAACCCTCCGGTCGTGTTCTTCTCGAACATGTCGCCGACGCTCTTCACTCCTACTACGACGCCGGAACCCTCCATCCGATGAATCTAGATCACGTCTGAGCCTGCGCTATCCTCCTGACAGGCGGCTGTCAAGGGCGACACGCTGCAGCCGTCGCCGGTAGGTGCGAGAATGGAGACGTGAGCAGGAACTCTCTGTCATCGAGGGTTTTGGTGTTCAGACACGTATCTCAACACCGAAGCTGGATATTGACAGGTAGAGCCGGCGGCTCGTGGATTGTGGGCGACTTGAAAGAAGCATCACTGAAAAACTGGCGGATGTTACTTCTTAATTTGCTTGAGCGTATCAAGCCCCACGAGAACCAACTGTCAATTTCTCGCTTCCTACACTGCACAATCCCGGTGGAACGAAGAGCACAAAAAGAAAACGATCTGGATAATTTTACTAAATTTGACGGTCTTCTCAAGAAGCGAGAAGGCAAAAAAGAAGAAAGAAGGGAAGAACACGCGAGAGAATGAGACGTCGAGATGCTGTCAATCACTTTATTTAGTTAGGTTGGTTAGCGAAGGAGAAAAGAGCTGGTGCGTCTGACCTCCGAAAAAATTCAAAATGAACTGAATAACGAGAGTCACTTTCGACTCTCGCTTGCCTCCGCACGGCGACGCTATACTAACTTAAAATTACTTATTTTCCTAGAAGCTTTAATTGAAAATTGAAAATATAAATTATTAATTAAAAATTATGAAAACTTGATACAATGTTTATTGTTATCTCAACTTAATTTTTTCGAAGGAACCATGAAGTTAGGCCGAGTAGAAAGGCTTTTCGGTTTTTTTATTATTAATAATTAATTGTTTACTAATTGTTCGTCGAACCGAACAACCACCATACTCCGTTCTAAATTTAAATTACTGTATCCATCTCGCAACTGCCGTGGCATATTTTTGGCACGCGGGTATGACTTTAAAGTTACGGACCAGTCATAGATTCGCACCTTTGAGAGCACCTATCACAAGGACAATTACTTGTACCAAATATTTTCGATACAGTCGTTGCAGCTCCCTTTTAAGGTCTTGGTACCTTTCTCAGCTGCCTGATCCGCGGCTTTGCAAAGGCACGCTCCTTTGCCAACCATCTCGTGATTCCTGACCATCTTCAGGAGAGGATCTTTTCCACTTGCAACGATGTAAGCTGTTCTTAAAACAATTCGGTTATGGAGACACTGGAGATTCAGAAGTCCGCTTCCGCCTTGACGGAATAAAATGCATAATCGCGGAACCGAAAATTTAATATGCAAACTTTTATGCATATGCCTGATCTTATGTGTGGTGACATCAAGGGCCTCAAGTTTGTTCTCCGTCCATTAAAACACCCTAAACGAATAGTATAGAACCGGGATGGCAAGCATGTTAGTCGCAGATACCTTGTTCAACACCGACAGATTGGATAACCAAATCTGTCGAATAAGATGCTTGTATCTGCTTCAAAGAAACTCCTTCACTGATGTTACGTCCTGAATGCGGCTTTGAGGCACGGCCAGGTATGTAAAGGTTTCTTTAGTGTTAAAATATCCAATAACACTTATATCCACAAGCATCAATCTCTCTATGCATCTCACTATGTGTTGATGTACCGTTAAGCTTTCCAACAGATAGATGATAAGTCTATGCGAGGTTGAATCGAAAGCTTTCCGGCAGTCGATACAGACTATTGACAGAACGCGTTGATGGACTGCAGCGTCTTCACAGACACACCTGTCAATTAGCAGGTTCTCTCGACAGCCTGCTACACCTTTTTTCAATCCACGTTGTCTGTGCATCTCACGCAACACAGGGTCAATTCGCCAAACAATCCTGTTGTTTAGGACAGCTGCAAAGATCTTATACAGTGCGTTCAAATCATTTATTGGCCTGTAATTCTCTGGGTTGAACAAGTTGCCTTTTTTCGGTAGGAGTATCGTGCGTCCTAACATCAGCCACTGCGGATGGCACTCTCAGTCTTTCTTTTTCTTTTCCCAGTTTTTTTCTCTTTTCCTTCCTAATCGAAATACTGTAAAAAAGAATAACGATTCAAAAATAAGCAAATCCATTTTTTTCTTTCTCTTTTTCCTTGTCTCGTTCTATACATTTACTTCTTCAACAATCAAGTTTAAGATTCAAAACTTCAATTGTCCAGAATAAAAGCTTCATTCAATGCATTTTTCTCAATATGCGTTTTAGCATGATCTACTCTTTTCTTTATGAAAATTGCATCTTGCCCAGCTCATTTTCATGGCATTTGGACAAATACACATTGATGAGACGAAATCTTTTAGGTTTTAATCAATATTTCTCATTGGAATCGTTATATTGAATTCTTCTTTCATCAACCTGCAAAATAAAAACCAGTTTAAATTTTCCCACTTTCTTTACAATCTTCATAAAAATACATTAATTTATACAAAATACTTACAAGACACAACCGGAAGTTTTCAAAAGTACAACATTTCTTTGCAACTCGGTGCACGCCTTCCAGATGCAAATTATACGTAGCGATAATTTTATCACTCAATATTTTTTGTTGCCCCAAACAAAAATCTGCCCAATGACTAGGCCCACAATAATTTTGACCATTAAATTCCCCACTCGAAATTCGTTCGAGCCCAATTTTAGGTCCCAAATGTTCTCACACCATTTAATAATTCGTACCTTTTTACTGAACCACAATTTCTTCCCCATTTTGTACTCTATTTTGCATTTGCACCTCATTCTCTACAATTCGAACATCTTGCACAATGTTCTCTCTCATTTTCACTATTTCATCATTTTCATTTTCTAAAATTTCAGTGTTCTCACTCAATCTAGCAGAGCTATCAAAAACTAGACCATCCCAACTTGAATCATTTTCATTCTCTTCTTTCACACCTCCATTTCTTAACTCATTATTCACTACACTCGTTTCCGGAATTTCGAAATCTATCATCATTTCATCATTTCCATCATTTTAAAAATCTTGAGACTCCAAGAACTGGGCTCGGAGTAAATCTCTCTTGGACACTATCCCTTGATTTTTCACACAAAAATCTCTTAAAAGCTTCCTTTAGCAAAACAGGAAAACAACCCTAAAACTTTCTAGTTTTACAACCAAACACAACCCTCCCAACAATTTCTTCCTTCAACCTTGTGCAACATGCATGCCACGCCCAGAAAAAAACGAACATCCTGAGTGTCCACCCATTTCAGGGGATGGCCCAGGATTGAGAAACTCAGCTTCAAGAAATGGCTGCCACTTACCTTCCAGCTGTGACATAAAATACTGGGGTCAACCGAGTTCGTGAGTCAAAACCCTTTTGACTCACGAACAACCCACGAAGCTGGTTATTTTTATTTTTCCAGGCGCCAGATAGATTTCGCTATCTGAGCCTCGCTGGTTCCGGTCCTGCCGCAACTGCTAGGTTGACTAGCACACGCCCTGTCTAGCACGAGAATGGGGATGGGATCACTTGAGTGACAGAGAATTTGTCGGAAAGAGTGACGCTCATAAAAGTACCACGCTTCTTTTTTAAAAATCAGAACAAGAAATAATATTAATTACCCTGAAAGCACTTCATTAATTCACCTATTTTGCCAAAGAAAAAGAAACTATCTTGGTTGATTCGAACGATAACACAAATGGTCGACCGGTTGCCAGAGAGATCCACTACACTTCGAAATCGCCGCCCGAGACGCCCGCGTTTGCACCACGTCCTCCGACGTGCATTACCGCGTGCCCACACCAGCGCTTCTTCTGAGGAACGCCTGCCTCAACTGTCTGTCGTAGGGCTTCGAGTCAAGCGTGCCTCACTTCCGAGTGTCGAGAAAGTCTCGGTCGGTTGGTATTACTCACGGCTTTTTGCACACACGCGGTCTCTGAATTCACACCGCGTGGGGTCGAGAGTGGAAACTGAAAGCACTGAGAAGGTTAATAATGAAGCCACGTACCTTGTAGCCTAGTTGCGTATTCTTTCTTCCCAGGATTCATTTCTCCGGTAAATCAGTCTCTACTTTTATATTGATCATCTTTCTTTTGTCTCGGTTTTACCGGGCGTACCGCCGCCAAGCCAAAGTCACAAGTGACAGGTTCCGCGTTCCTCTCCACTTCCTTCCTGCTCGACCCTTGCTAGTTTCGTGTCGAGCCTGTTGATTAGTCGCTTGAAGTGAAGAAGGCTTGCTTGTCGATCCCGGCCAATAGGTGCCTTCGTACCTTTGCTGCTTGCTTCTTATTAGTCCTCTCGCGCTGTCTCTTACATGGACGTTTACTGGGCCTTAGCAGCGCGGGGTCATCCAGCCACGCCACACAGTGGTCCGGATCGTAGAAAAGGTGGACAAAAGTCGAAATATTATCCGATTGACATGAAATTCATTTTGTTAATACTTTTTGGGTCCGTAATTCCTAATCTGTTTTCAAAGTTTTAAAATTAAAAATGACGGACCCAATATGGCAGCGAACACATTCTGAATATGACTACAATTTTGTGAAGTTCATTTAAGAGACATTGCGTAGGTTGCTGGTTTTAAATATGTCATAAAAATATCAAAATTCCGAATAAAAAATGTAATACGTTCGTCATATTGAAAAAAAAATCTGCAAGAGCATGAAATTTGTTTTATAATAGTTTTTCGAATTCCTGATTTCGAACCTCTTATTCAGTCGTATCGAGTGAAATGTGAGTCCGTACTGATGAAATAATAATTAATTGAGCAAATAAACCATACACAAACATTGATTTGAATATACTCTTTGAACATTGCTTAGATATTAAAATTTAAAGTTTTTAAATTATACGCATTTTTGTCGGTTGAACACATATACAAGTCATTGACACTATGTTACAAAATTTTACAAAATTTGTGTTCATTTGATTTTTATGATATTTCTTCCTGTATTTTGAAGCGCTCATTCTGAAACTAATCTCTCCTTTTTTGCAGGATGAATATATTCGGAGATATTGAAGATTAAATGTTCACTGTCACATAAAAAATGTAAAAATCGTATTGCGAACTTGCTAAAACGTAAAAAAAGGTATATGGCAATTTTGAATTATGAACCTTTAACATTTTCGAATTGTTCGATACAATGTTTGACAAACAGCCAAAAAATGATTATTTTTCATTTTTATAACCGGGTTTACTGAAAACCACGAAAGAAAATGAAAATTTTCACCCTCAAATTCGTATTTTTCTGAGAACCCAAACGGAAATATTTCGGTAACTTTCTTTACAGTCGTAGGGCACTCGAGCCTCACTGTCACCAGCACTATCCGGTTAAGGATCTCTCAGGCACCTGTCACAATATCCAGGTAACAGTTTCATTATAGGAATTACCTCCAACACCAGTATTTTTCACTCTTATCAAGAAAACCTAGTCCGTGGTTCTAGTAACATTGTTGAATCATTTTAAAGTTACCATGTGAGAACATTTTTCTTTATATTTTTAAAATTATATTTGATAATTGTTTAAGATGAATTGATTTACAAAAAATATAAAAACTGAATAGAATATTGAATATCTAAATAGCAAAATACTGAAAACTGTGTAAATTAAAATTACTATTTCATAAAATTGTTATAATAGGCAAACACGCACCTCAACTCGCTCAAATTTCTGCCTGTGTGGCCTTCGTAATTAGCGTCCCATTTGAAAAGTCGAAAATTGACGCAAAAATCTTTCATGGAAATCAATTAATTAATTTTTTCACAACAACTTAGCGTGTCTACATTTCGCGACAAGGCCCAGCAACTTAATGTTTTTTCAATCGAAAGCTGATTAAATAAGAAATATTTTTACCCGAAAAACAATAATAACAAAAATTAATAATGTTGATAAATGTGAAATTTTTAACACGTGAATCACTTGAAGGAGATAATACACTACAATTATATAAAACCATTTTGTAAATATTTTTACTGGTGTTGATATAGTATCTCCTAAAGTTAAGGCATATATGAGCATACATAATACGTTGCGAGCGATTTCTTCAATTTCTTGAACTTTGAAACCTGAAAAATTGCCTGAAATAATAATTTTTTTTATTATTTTTTACCCTTATGTGCTTTAGATACTCGTTAATGGATTGGCATCGATATTTCATTTTAAAAAACTCATTTTTTTACTTTTGTCCACCTTTAGACGATCCGGACCACTGTGCGCCGTGGTACACGGCTGACCGAGTGCGTTACGTACTGCCTGAGACACAACTGCTAGAGCGTATTGGTGTGGTGTTGCAGGGTTGGTTCAGCCTGAATTGGTGGTCGACTTAGTACCGCTACTCGCCGCCGGTCGTGGCGTTGAGATATGATGCCGACAGTAAAACATCGCTGCTAGTTGTGGCACTCCCCAATTGGTCGGTCAATCATGGCCGCCTGGTGATAGCGATGTGCTATGGTGCCGACGAATGAAAATGGCTGCTAGTTGTGGCACCTCCCCACTTCGGTCGGTGAAACGTGGTGCTACGGTAGTGGTACTATGACATGCGCGGGACTGATACGTCATGTTGCTTACGTTTCATTCTCCCGTCCTGCTTCTTTGATGGCTGGAAGGTTGTCGACTGTCGGCGCCGTCTGCTCGATGTTTACGGTCTGTCAGTTTGCTACTCAGTTACGATCTCGACCCCTCTTATACAAATTATAAAGGATTACAATGTCGATTAAATTGAGGTTGATTTTACAATCTACACACCTACAAATAATCTGTTATGTGGCCTCAATCTAGACTTGTTTCTTGGCTCGACGGTAAGAGTATTCGTACTACATTTCCACAAATCGTCCTTTCCTCGCGACCGGAGGATAGGTACGACTTCGGCGAAACTTCGAAAAGTTGTTCTTACATCTTTCTGCGTTTTTTCAAAAACTTCATTATAATTTAAACAATAAATTATTTAAAATGGTAAGTGTAAAATTGTTAATCAACAAAGAGAAAAGAAAAATCTTATGTCAGAATACTCGGTATTCAATGCCTTGAACAATTCCCAGTGTTCATTTAATAAAAGTAAAATTAAATGAAAAGTTTTTAGTTTTCTTTCATCAATAGTAAAATATTTTTCGCCTACCCACAAGCATGATCCCAATAGTAGCATCATATTTTATCTCATCATATCAATACAATGTAACTAGAAACATATCCCATAACAATTATAATGTCAACAAAATAGATTTTTCTTTTTCTTTTCACCCTCAGGAAAATGATTCACTCAAAAGAACCAATTCCGAAAGTATCAAAGCAAGCAGCCCGTTATATCGACCCAACAAAAAGAACTTGTAGGTCGTTTGCGAACTTGATACGTCCAAATTGCTTACGAAAATCCAAACTCCGGTGAAAGCGTGTGTTCCTCTTGTTTGCCCGAAATAATCCAAGAGATTCGTTACGAATACGAATTAATAATAAGCAACCATTGTGCAATTGAAACAGATGAATTGTTTAATTGCATGGTATGTAAAATACCAATTTATATGTCACCCAATCGTTCAACTGATTGCGAGGAATGTATTATAGCATTAAAACGAGCTGTACAATGGGATTCCGATTCCGATTGTGATTCCGACTATGTCATAAATTGAAAAATGGATGTAAATGAAGAAAATGGTAGCGATATCGACTCGGAAGCGAAAACAATAATTTTAAGTACCAATGATTGAAAAACAAAAAAAAAACAAGAATGTCCATTAAAAATTTCAGCAAAAAAATTATAACACCTACTTAACTTTAATGCATGGTAGGTTACTTGTTTTCTCCGTATCTCTTTCTATAAATTGTATTCGTGAATTGGTTATACTCCTATTTTTCTGCACAAAGTTTCAGAGAAATGGCAGTTTCAGTTCCCAATATAAGGCCTTTTCACCAATTAACAAAAAATTAGTTTTTTTTCGCCGATTGTTTAATATATAAAAACAATCAAAAACACATTCGTACTAGCAAACAGGCTTCTTATAAAAAAGAGGCAAAACATGACGCAGCACGTGAAATATTAAAAATTATGTCAGAGAAATATCTCTTAATAGATGAAAATGAAATTGATGTACCAGTAAGAATTACACAAGGGAGGAAACTTCTTTATAAATGGGCTAATGATAGCCAAGCCTGCTATCAAGGAGGCCACATATTTAGGTATTGTAAAGGGCCCTTTAGAAATAAAGAAATGCGTTCAATATTATAATAATAAAATCACATAGAAAAACGTTGAGAAAAAAAAAGAACGTCATTTTTCAAAAATCAGTAACACTTATCACCATTTTTCTATATTTTATACTCACATTCAATCAATAACTTGTATTATTATAGTCAACCATGTTATATTTATAATTAAGACTCGCTGTCGACTTACGCATGTATTCTACAAATTACAAATAAATGTGGGACCCAAGGATTCCATAGGACTAAATTTCAGATATAATCAGCAACCCTCAAACTAAAGGCAGTCTGCGATTGGAACGGGACGACAGCCTTTTAAATCGGAAGCAATATTATATCAGTATACAAAATTTGACGTAGACCTATCAATTCGGAGTTCTCGGACTTATGGTTAGCAAGTTCTGAAAGGATTACGTGGAGTGATTTGCTTATCCAGAAAAAGGATTAACACAAAATAAGATTTTCAAATTTTGTTAAGTTACCCTGTAAGAAAATTTGAATAAATATAACGCGAAAAGGAATTCAGGCTAGGTTTGGTGTTGTGTTATAAGTTTTCCAGGGTAGCAATGAGTATAACTATAAAAAATAAAGTTGCCCAAATACATTCGTGCGGTATGGGCGAACGATATTAATTATTTAATTCAGCAGAGTGATATTAACCAAACTTTGAATTCAATTCGGCAATACACATGATTTGACAGACTCAAATCTGCAATGTGTAGAGCGATGGACGCGGTGGGTAACTGGTAACTACATTGCCGACAGTTGGTAACCCACCGCGTTCATCGGGATTCATTCAGTTAAATAACTAATATTGCTCGCCCAAACCGCACGAATGTATTCGGAAAACTTTCTTTTACATAATTATACTCATTGCTACCCTGAAAAACTTATGATTTCCCTTCATTTCATAAAATGAACTCGGCCGAATAGAGGCTAATGCATTGCAGAACTGAATTTAAAGGTCCAATTTGATAATGGCAGCAAATCGAATACACCAAACCTAACGTGAATTCTAAATAACCTGAATTATTTTAAAGGTGGAGATAAATGGAATCCACGTTACGTGGGAAAGGAAAAGTCTTATGTCAATCCCCATCATTCAACAAAAACAAGGGTCATAGTAGTGCAAGAAAATTTCAAAAAAAGAAAATAAATGTATTCAAATTTATTAATTTAGCTTGCCCTTATCACACGTAGCTAGAAATAGTTAGGTAAATAGAGGAAATCTTAATAGGGAAATAGGCTTTGTTACCAAAATAGGAATTTAGCTCTTCAGGACGTAACAAAAGATAGTTACAAATTGTTTCAAATTCAATCTCTATTCTCCTTGACGTCTTTCAAACCTGAAAAAAGACAAGCAATTTTATGTTCTACCCACTATATGAATTGTAAATTGACAAACATTAAATGTTTTTATACTGTGTCGCTTGAAAGCTATTCATTGACAGTTTTGATATTTATCAATTATATTCAGTGAATAGATTTTCAATAATCCTGGAAAGCTTATGTTTGTACTTTCTAAAGATTTGATTGTTTTTAAAATATTTTCTTCGTAATTAAAACGGAGTGCATGAAAAATTAAAATATTTTATAAAAAATGGATCTTTGGTTCATGATAACAAAAAAATCGATAACCGATATCACGTGAATTAATCATATAAATATCTGCAGTAATTTAAGCCTTCAAAGATACAAAACTAGACCAATAATGATTATGTGTGCTGAAATAATTTTTCAGATAACTCCATCTGTTCTATTACATACAGGTATACAAGGAAATAGACTAGAAAATCTTCATGCAACTTTATTGTTAAATAAATACGTGTTTGTCTCCAGACTTAAGTTCACGATGTCGAGTAAGCTAGTGATTAGCGGCTGTCTGTATACGACGTGGATATTTTTTTTGTGCAAGTGGGGCAGGAGGTCAAAAAGGGGGAGTGCCGAATAAAAATTGGCTACGTGGAATACGAAAAGCCCACTAGTATATACATGAAAACATGTTGTAGAAAATTCATTTTATCGCTGAAGCAGTATCGTCTACTTTCATCTACTCTCATCTACTCGATTGGTAAAAAATGTGGATCTCCCTCAGTACACTATTCCTCCTTATTGCCGTTCTCCTTACTTCTTTTGGTAAATATATAACAATATTTCATTATATCTATAACTTCAAGTAGCCTAGAAAACAAACACGATTATTATTTTCTTTTGTCGTACGCAATATTCAAATTAAATTCGCAAGAAATGGTTACATTTTCAACCAAAGAGATGAATGTTCATCTAAAATGATTGATAGTCGTCACAAAAAAAAGTTTAAACCAAATTTTCAACAAAAAAATATGAATTTTCAACCAAAAATGTAACAGTTAATATTTGAACTAAAAGCGATTTGAATTGTAAATCGAAAACAGTTTTATTATTTCCAAAAAGACGAATTCATTTGAATTCATTTGAGTAAAAGAATATAATTGGATTAATTTAATTAAACTAAATTATTTATTTAACTCTTCAAGACCCACTGGGAACTTTAGTTCCCAAAAAACGCGTTCAAAAATCAATAACTTTGCGAAAATTTAATATATTTTCGATTTTTTTGCAGCATAGAAAAGAGAATTATTTCTTTTATTTGTAAAAAATTTGAAACACTATAGATATTTTTGCATTTATTGACCAGGACGTTACAAAGCATTGTGCATTTAAGGTCATTTTGCGATAATACCATGGACCTTCGAAATAAATAACTATTACGAACCTGAACAAAGTACAAAATACACTATTTTCACTTTCGCATCTATTTGCACTTGTGAAGAATCTGAAGGCAGATTTTGAGAAATGAAAATGGCGGATTCAACATGGAGGACTAATTGCCTGATTCACAAAATGCAAACTGGTGGATCCAATATGGCGAACGATTTTTCAAAAAATTAATTGATTTTCATCAAACTTGGCATGTGCCGATTTTTGGGGTCTTTGCTAACGAATCTGAAGTCAGATATTGAAAATCAAAATAGCGGATTCAACATGGTGGACAAATTTTGAAAAAGCTGTTGGATTTTCATAAAACTTGGCATGTAGGAGTTTTTGAGAATGTTAATTTTAAAAGTTAAGTAAAAATAAAGAAAGCCGATTTCAATTTACCTGTGAAGAACATAGTTTAACATAAGAGTTGCATCTTTGATGATTCATCAGTTTCATTCATTAGTGCTTACCCGTAGAATTAATCTGTCTTTAAGGCGTGAACAGCATTTTCAAATTTTCGCAAGATGTTTATTTATTTCTTGCATCTAGCATATTATTTGTTTTAAATACAGAAACAGTCATTTTTAATTCACATCAGTCTTCTGTTTTTCACTTGTTGCGCTTGATGCAGATGTAAAATGTGGACACAAGCGTGTATTCGGTAAGTCGGCTCTGTTACGCGATGCGTCGGCCAGTCTCGTGTAAAGCCGAAAATGCACGAGGCAACAAACACGAGCATGATCGGAGCTCGCCCGAGGCCCGACATCGCGATTTGATTTCTTCGGCTATTGGAAGATAAGAGTTGATTTTTGTTTTCAAAAATTGACACCTCAAAGAAAAACTTCAAATACGTGTGATGAAGTCTTGGGATATTTAATCATTATGTTTTTTAGGAATTCTTATGAAATATTTCAGACTATCCGATTCTACAGTTTCATTTTTCATTATTTATGTTTTATTTTTCAATTGACTTAAAATATTGTCAAGTCAAAATAATAATAAATGATAATTATTTTCAATTTATTGAATTAATCAACCTTTCTACTCAAAACTTATCTCTGATACTTACCTTTCTTTTCACCCTATTTTAGGCTGTAATCACAATGTTGGGGATTTTAAAGCCAAAAAGTTATTAGCTTAACATAATATGCTTTCTTAATATATAAAAACTTTACAAAATCTTCAATGTCTGGAAATTCCTATCTCAACATTACAAGATTTAGTTTTTACAATTTTATTTTGATTGTAAAATAATTGTAATTGGAAATTAACTGGAAATTTTTTAAAATGAATCCAACAAAATTTATTTTTTAAAGCAATATCTCATGGTTTGAAAATTATATTTATATAACCTCAAAATGAGAAAACAAAGAAACTTAAAAAGTAAATAATTATCTAAGGCATTTGACTCAGTAAACCATACCCTTAACAGCGTCGCCTAAATTCACCTCCGATATTAAATTGGCAATGGTTAGAAAAGATGTCACAGTGGTGGCAATACTTGATTTCTCTAAGGCATTTGACTCAGTAAACCATACCCTTAACAGCGTCGCCTAAATTCACCTCCGATATTAAATTGGCAATGGTTAGAAAAGATGTCACAGTGGTGGCAATACTTGATTTCTCTAAGGCATTTGACTCAGTAAACCATACCCTTAACAGCGTCGCCTAAATTCACCTCCGATATTAAATTGGCAATGGTCAGAAAAGATGTCACAGTGGTGGCAATATTTGATTTCTCTGAGGCATTTGACTCAGGAAACCATAGCCTTTTACTTCGAAAATTGAAGTCTTTTAAATCATCTAATTCAGTTATTGAATGGTTTGAGTCTTACCTTAGCAATAGGTGTGAACAAATCAGGAATAGTAAGGGTGACTTATCAAACTGGGTTAAGGTTGAGAGGGGTGTTGCCCAGGGGTCTTATCTTGCTCCTACTCCATTAAATATTTACACATCTGATCTAGGTGGCGAGTTGCAATTCTGCAGATATCATAAATATGCAGATGATATTAAGCTTTACCTATCAGGTCAGGCGTCCAATCTTGAAAATATGCTGGGCAAGGTTCAGACTGATATAGACTTCGTGGCACATTGGGCTGTGGTTAACGCGCTCATGCCTGATCCTATAAAAAACCCACGCGATTGTCATTGGGCCATCTGCCTCCCCTTCTCTGGGAATGTTACATTTATACCCCTCTCTTAGGGTCGGCAACGTACCGATTACCTTCTTTGATATGGTCAAAGATTTAGGATTTCTAACGATCCGAACCCTGTCTTGGAAGAAACACGTAACGATCATATCGAGAAACACCTTTAGAATAACTTGAACAGAAAATTGGAACGAGCCCTGAATGCATGTATACGTTTTATTTATAATTCACCTAAAAGTGAACACATCTCCTCATATCGTCAAAGAGCTGGGTTCTACTCTAGCTCTAGGAACTTTTTAATAAATTAGAAATTACCTTCATATACTGCTGGTTTTGGGCATGGCCTACAATAATGTTGGTGGTGAATCAAGGATCTCCGAATATAAACAGGCGGGGCCGTCTGAACCATTTCGAGTAAGAAAACGTGCACGCTTGGACCAGCTCATTGAATGCTGCCAGTAATCAAACTCAGATTACAAAGAGTTTTCACGAAGTTCAGAAGCGGTTAAAGGTCGATTATTTTATTGAATGCTACATTTTATCAGAAATGTGAACAGAATTCTGACACAGCCGTAATTACGAGTAATTACGAGTGATCGAGAAAAGATTCTTAGACCACTCACGAGCTTACCAGACAAATCTGGGAACTGTAAAGTAGGTTTGACTGTACGTGGCCCGCACACACGCTTGCCCAAAGTGGGGTGCGTGTGTGCGCTCGTATGTGTGCATCGAGCTTGTCGAAAGAGTGGCTAGAAGTTTTGTAATACGATGTCTGGAAATCTTGTATTCGAAGAGAGCTTAGAAGCTTCAATTTATTCTTAAATCAAACACAATTGCAAAAAAACCTAATGTCAGAGAAAGACAAGAAATCTTAATTGTTATGAGTATTAGATGTTTTTTAAGTTGTCAGTTTTGGAAGTTCGTTTTTGAATTCTTTGTTTTTCCAATGCACCACTTTCACACTTTCTCGATAGATTTTTAGTTGAAATGTATTTGAAAATAATACTTACACACCCTAACTCTTTGAGAACTCAAGCAACACCTGTTTAAGCTTGTTTAAATTAAAATATTTGAATTTTGGCGAAAATTTGAGTGCTCTCTAATTCCCCCTTTAATTCTCACATAGTGAGCGCACTGTTGTTCGACCATAGTATACTATTCACGAAATTCACACATTTGATTTATTTCGTAAAAAAAGATACTTTATGGAAAGAATTCTGATTGAAGTTGAACAGTATCAACAACATTACCTTATTGACAGCCTTCCCATTTATATTATACCTGATAAACAAATACAAGATTAACCTACATTATGAACTTTTTCATGATGTTTCAGTTTGCTTTAACTGGGCGTTTATCAACATACAGCCGGCTACAGTGGCAGAAATAGCGAATCTTCTTGAGTATCCTAAAGAAAAAGCTACAGTTCCTATGAATCTTCTGATAACAAAAGGATGCATCATCGGATGGGTCGACAAAAAATATATAGCTCATCCACTATATGACGGTAGACCATACAGCCGCCATTTCAACAAACCGTGTCAAAAAGTTCTAGGAAAGAAAAATGATATTCACTTTCTCTCTTATGCTTTCATTGCACATTTTTCAGGGAAACGAGTGCCACTGCGCTTCCGTAAGAGATACAGATTATTGTCATTATATGGCGAAATGTTTTCCGGATAATACAGAAGCGAAGACGGAAGAAGTGCATACAAATAAAACTACATCAAAAGTTCAAGTTATTGTGTTTCTCAATTTACTTGTAATGATTGACTGTCAATTCTCTGGCTTCAATATTTTTATTTTTTATATTATTTTATTTCCAAGATAATAAATAGTGCAAGATGAAGCGCAAACAATTCCGCATCATATTAGAAAAGCTAGGTTGGTGATATTTAATGCGTTCAAATGCCAGAGTAAAGCAAAGTCAGTGATGCGGAATAAGTGAAGAATCTAATCGAAAAGATGTTGAGGTTAAGAATGTTCACTTGTTGAAAATGTTCATTTTTTTAAACTACACATTTGACTTAAAACTTTTGGATTTCAATTAAATTTGGTGAAATAAGATACACGATGGTAGTATTCTAACCTTGAAATTATATCCGTATATCGATCAGTGGGTCGTCAATCATTGTCACCGTGGAGAAAGCGCAAACATAATGATTAGCGACAGCATCTTAAAATCAAATGACTTATATCTTAAGGAAAATTAATTAAAGATAGTTTTTACTCTCTTTCGACTATGTATATAATTATTTGTTACTTTGTTTTATGAATAATGAGTGAAAACCATTTCAAAAACAGTTTTTGGCTCCGGCCAATCATTACACAATTTAGTGACCAATCATAGAATTATGGTGTGTTTGTTGACATCATTGTTAACTTCCTGTGGTGATTTAAATCTTTATAAAATTAATTGACTACCTGCATGTATTTTAGAATGTAGCTTGTTGCTTGTAGTAATTCTTCACTAACAATAAATATTAAATTAATTGGAATATATTTATTTTACCAATATCATTTCATTCATTTCAGTAGCAATAAATTCACAAAAAAATAGAGCATAAAATCTTCAAAATTTGAAATATAATATTTTAACTCCTGTGAAGGCTAGTTTTGCAAGCCAATTTCAACAAACTGCCAAATGATCATGTAAAGCGAACAGGTTGAATTGAACTAACTTCAGTTGAATAACTGATGCAAATGATGATTGTTGAGAATCAACGTCGAGATGCTTCATTGGAACGATTGGTGGAGCGAATAATTGTACCGACTACTGCATATAGTAAGGAAGGAGTGCCCGAGACGTTACATGTAATGCCAGATTAGGGGACCCTCAGAAATTTTTGAAGCAAAAGAAGAAGACGCATCAAAATCAACGATTTCTACAAAAAAGAATGATAAATGGAGACCAACAAATTCAAAAAAAAAAAAAAAAATGAAAACAATAACACAAGAGATTCGAAAGGACAAAACTCGAGTCGTGAATAGCAATCAAATCCACATCTAAGACTACCTCTCCGGAACGACAAAGGTGACTTGAAATGCTACAATTGCTCAGCATATGTACACAATTCGAAAAACTGTCCTGAACCTCGGAGAAGGGAAGTTTATGAACTCTCGAAAAAGCAAAGGTCATACTCGTGGACACTAAAGAAAAATCTAGCTTGGAATGCTTTCTTATATGCAGAAAGGTCAGTTTGTACGATAGAAGGATCAGCTGCGATCAATATTGCTTATCCAAAACTTCAACGTGGTTCGGAATTGAAGATTTGAGGTCCAAATAATCACCACGTCACATCCAATGGAATAGCGATTGCTCAAATCATAGTTGACGTAGTGGCAGGAGATGGAGTCTACCTTCGGGAAGTACCTGACAACACACAAGCAACAGATGTCTTCATTGCCTGAACCTTTACGGAATTGCCTTATATAGATTACCAGAAATCGTGTGATCAACTTCTATTTACAGAAAACGAAGCAACACCATTTGTGAGCATGAAAATTGAAAAGGCGAATACAAAGTTAACTTTCAAATAAATATTACCCTAATTCGAAGTTAATTTTCATTTATTGAAGTAATGGAATCAGAACGGGATTATCTACTTTCTTATAATAATTGTTGACAATTAGATCAGACATTGAAGAAATTACCAGATACCTCTCAAATCAGCACAATGAATTTGTTAAGATCAATTGAGGAAAGAACGGTAATGACGTTTTTGAAAATCAAGGTAGATGAGCAGGCTTGCAAAGAAGATGTGGAATACCTGCAATGAACATTGAATTTATTTAGTGATACTATTTCCAGAAATTACAAGGAATTGGGTTGTACAGATGTCATAAATATGAAAATTATACAAACACCGGGAAGTGAACCCTTTTTTGTAAACCAAACATAGCGAGCGACTGGGAACGTGAGAAGAGAAGGAAGATTGTATAGACCTTGACATCTAATGGATTGATAATAAAAGCATCATATCCATTTGCGAGTTATGTGCTGCTTGTGCTTCTTGGAGGCCCAAAACGTTTGAATCAGCGCTTAAATGCAGAATCGGAAAGGATGAAGTTTCCACTTCCCTACTTGACGATCATTTTAGAATATTGAGGAACAGCAAGCTATTCGCCACGTTAGACCTCATGAACCTGCAATTTTAGTTTAGCAAGCTTATGCAACAAGTTTTAGGTTCACTGCGAAATAATGTAATTTTGTTATATCTTGACGTTATATTGATACCCGGCCTTCTACCACCTTCGACAGGTCAACTTTAGGGTTACCGATCAGGGACAGGAGGAGCATTTCGGGACAGAGAAATATCGGGGGCAGACCTAAATGATTGCTCCCTGCTGATTTTTGTTACAGTCGCCTCAAGGAAGCCGAACCGAGTGTCTTCATACAATCGAATACAGTCAACGTTGTTCCGCTGCTAAAAATATGTTCGAGGGGTGATAGCTACAGATGGTAATAGCTACAGTTCTTAAATAAATTGTAAAGATCGTCAAGGGATCGGCCTACTTTTTATATTACAGCGAAACCAACCTAACAGAGGAAGTGCGTATACTAGTGGAATACTGCAAAGTAAGGGACCTCCGTCTTCTATTGAGGAATGCTGCTAATTCTCACCATACTTTGTGAGGTAGCACTCACAGATAGAGTTCGAGTTGGAATCTACCATACCCGCGGGCCCTGCGTCGGCCAGAAATCCAAAAAGAACGGACTGGGTGCAGTATTCCACTGAACTGAAGATTGCTCTCTCAGAGGTGCCCAGGTCAATTAGACACTTGAACACCTTGGAGATAGCGGATAATACTTTCATGGAGGCCATCAAACTTACTTATAGAAAAAACTGTCGAGCCACAAGATTCAAAGAGCTTCTCAGGGAAACCAGAGAGTGGTTGAAACGTAACAGTGCTGGCAAAACGGATGAACTATGGACTTCATTCATGACGATAAGGGATGAATACTAGGGTGCGATACGTAAGGCCTAACAAGAAAGCTGGACCAAATTTTGCACAGACATTGAGAAAGGGGCAGAGATGCTAGATTGAACAAGCTGCTCTCTCGAAATACGAATGATATTCTTGGAACTCTGAAATTTCCCAGCGTAGAATATTCAGTGTCGGATGAGAAGACCTTCTCTTACCTGATCCAGGCACATTTTTCGGGGCTCATAAGGTCTGCGGAAGAAAAGACGACACCTCTAAGGCAATTAAAGCCACTTGGGACTCAAGTTGTCCCGAAAGGACAGCTAGCTCACGAGATTGCTACCCTGTCCATGATCAGATGGGCCCAGGTGTCTTTCAGCCCATACAAGTCTCCTGGTCTGGATTGCATGTACCCGATTTTTTTTACATTAGGCTCAAAAGATCATCATAAGCCCAAAAACCTCCGAAGGTGCGTATATCCGTGCAATTAGTTTGAAAGCAAAATGCATGCATCAAGGGCTTAAAATAAAAACAGTTCAATTTAACAAAAAAATAAGAATTTTCAACAAAACAGTTGAAACTATAACCGAAACAGATTACTCATTTTCAATTAGTTTTATTTTTAACCAAAGTAGGTGACAATAGAACCAAAATATTAGAATTTTCAGCATAGAAAGACAAATTTTCAGCCAAACTGATGAATTTAACCAAGAAGATCAATTTTTAACCAAGAAGATTAATTTTGTATCGGAAAAGAGAATTGTTTCAACAAAATACATGAATATTCAACCAAAGAGTGGAATTTTGAAACTAAGAACAACGAATTCTAACCAAATAATTGAATTTTCAACCAAATAGTAGGGGTAAGTGTGTTACCGAGAAAATTTGAAATAAGAAACAAATTAGATATTAAATTTTTTATTACTGTGAAATTTTGCATATTTGTCAATAGTTCGAGATTAGTTTGATAGGTTATTGAACCTCATTCTTGGAATGAAAATATAAGTAAATAATAATAATTGAAGAAAAACATTTTAATATATACGATTCCACAGAAAAGTATTGTTATAATCAATTTAGAAATGATACTATCTAAAATAAGTCAGTTTTTCGATATAACTCAACCTTCATACCAAATTAAAATTTTGTACAATCTCATCATTTATAATTAGGAAGAGAGAGGCTGCGGTTAGGAAAATGGGACCATATGAACCTACAATTCTCCTCTATTAACCAAAGTTTGGTGGGACTGACGATATAACTAGACTCTCCACGCTAGGACGACTAGCTACTTAATTTGAACATGCTTTCGACGCGCCAAATACATTTTTCGCATGAAAGTGGTAGTTGAACGTACACTGTAAACAATGAATAATACGAACAAAAAAATAGCCTTGACATGGACTGAAACTTTGATTGACCTATCTGAAACAAGAAAAGGGATGCCACACTAGAGAGAAAGAGAATGGGCTATTGGAAGGCGGATTTGAATTATGGTGAGGAGCAAATAATGAATCACATGGTAGCCAAGGGATCGGTTTGATTATTATGAATGAGAGAGCACACGAGCATTTCAAAAAGCGTGGACTTGTATCTCGCAGATTGTTGTGGGCTAGAATGGAAGTTGGAATCACAAGATTATTCATCATAGCGTGCTACGCCTTAGTTGATGGTGATCCAGAAGAAATAAAGGACGCCTGTTGGGACACTTTATATGATACGATAAGTACTTGCGATCATGGTGAAAGAGTCATTCTACTAGGAGATATGAGTGGATGGGTTAGCGTCCAACGTCAGGGTAATGAAATGGTGTAAAAGAATTAGAGTATGCCTAGAAAAGGGCCTATTCATTACAAATACTTGATTTTGGCATAAAATGATCCACATTTACACTGAGTGTAGAGGAGGTAGCGACAGTATAATTGACTTCGTTGTTACGGATGGAAGACAAAGAGGGCTAGTCCAACATACAAGGATCATGAAGGTTTCTGAATGCAATACTGATCATGACCTTCTGGTCTCCAACATAAAGTTAGTTCAGGGATAGAGAAAAAAGAGAATGGAGTGTTGGAAGGCGGATTTGAATTATAGTTAGGAGTAGATAATGAATCACATGGTAGCCAAGGGTTCGGTTGGATTATGAATGAGAGAGCAAACGAGCATGTCAAAAAGCATGGACTTGTATCTCGCAGATTGTTGTGGGCCAGAGTAAAAGTAAGAATCACAGGATTATTTATTATATCGTGCTTCGCCTTCGTTGATGATAATCCGAGAGAAGTGAAAACGCCTTCTGGGACACTTTGTATGATACGATAAGCACTTGCGATTATGGGGAAAGAGTCATTCTATTAGGAGATATGAATAGGTGGGTGGGCGTTCAACGTCAGGGTAAAGAAATGGTGTAAAAGAGTAAGCTTATGCCTAGAAAAGAACTCATTCATTATAAATACTTGGTTTAGGCATAAAATTATCCACATTTTACACCTGGTGTAAAGGAGATATCCACAGTATGATTGACTTGGTTGTTGCGGATGGAAGACTGAGAAAGCTAGTCAAAGATACAAGGGTCATGAGATGTTCTGAATGCAATAATGATCATTACCTTCTAGTCTACAAAATAAACTTAGGGCAGGGATGAAGAAGGAAGAGAAAAAAAACGAAGCAGACGCGAATCAAGCTTGAGAATCTACAGGAACCGCAAGTGCGAATAGATTTTCAAAATAGAATAAATGAACGTATAGATGAAGCAACTTGGAAGGCGGTAATGAACAATAAAGGTATAGAGGGCGCATCGACCTTGATCCGGGATGTCATTGTGGGGAGTGCGACTGAAGTGTGAGGTAGTGCGGTTGTAGGAAGAATGTCTGGTGGTGCATGGTGGAATGATTATATCCGCCTAGCCACCCACAAAAAGAAGCAAGCATATTACAGAAAATAGAACATCACCAGCCTTAGCGATGAGGATAGAAACAGACTTGAAAATGATTACCGACACAAAAAGAGGATATTAAAACTACAAGTCAAGGAAAGTAAAGATACATTAAAATAGAAGAAGAGAAGAAAATATCAAACGATTCTGAAGAATGCAAGAAACTTTTTTATTAATGGGCATTGATTAATGTGAAAAGAGGTGAAAGTACAGAGTTAGTCAGCATTAGAAATAGCAAGCGTCAAATGCTATATGATACAGACGGGATACTGGACGCTTTGAAAGAGGGATATGGTTTGATGGTATAATAAGTGTTCACATGAATCAAAATTATTGAGTTATTAGGTGTGAATTATTCGTTAAACATTCCTTAATATGTGACTATACTTTAATTTACAAATAGATTATAACAAGAAATTCGTTTTTTCATTTTTTCGAAAACTGAGCTTTGTCCATCTAAAACCCATGTTATAATTTCAAGAGCATGGATTAACGTTGAAAAAAGGGAAACAATTACGAATTTCCTTTCTCCCGAAAACGAAAAAATTGAGGGGATCGATCACCAAAAATCTAAAATGGAATTTTCCGACTTTCCTGATTTTCCATAGAAAAGTGCAATTATATAGCAATCTTTGCGAAAATGATTTGCCTTGTGTAGGGACGAAATTGAGTCTCTAGAGCAGTTTATTTTTACCTAATGGCTTTTTTTACGCAAAAGATACTTTATTGCCTCTCTGAGGAAATAAGAGCTAGAGAGTTGTTTCAAAAACAACTTTATTTATAAAAATGAAAGCAGCTTGAGATGAAACAAATAGTTCGATAGTTTTGATTAAATAAGTGCGCGATATTTTTTTCCTGCAGCAGTAGCAAACTGAATATACAGTCTTTATTTGAATACAAAAATCCTCTTTCATTGTTGCAAACTGATGCCATTTGACGTTGACACATTATTTCCTATCTACTGTAGTGTGGTCTCAGATAAGAAAGTAATTTTAAGTACATCATTATAAGCTTATATAAACTTTCCTCCGGGAACATTTTCGTCAGAGAATAAAAAAAAAATTATTTTATATGTTTCCGTAAAATGGTGTCGGGGGCATTATAGAAATATGTGATCCTTAAGAATCATAATACATTGACCTTTTATAGTGATTTATTCAACTTTTACATTTTTTCAAATGCAATGATAGTGTGGAGGATTTAGGTTTACAGTTCGTTCACATATGATATTCTATAATTCTTTTGGATTGGATTTTTTTTGCCTATGGGAACTTCATCAATTTCATCTTCGTTCAATAAGTCAACTACGCCGCTGTTTATATTTATTTTCGCCCGTTTTCCAATGCCATTAACACGAGTAAATATCCCACGAAGAATTGTATTACGATTGATCAATATTGCTAAGACGCAACCAGTGGATGTTGTTAGAACAATTTGCTCTTCGGTTGGCATGGGCGCTGGTGCACCACGTGTTCCTCTTAATTCAAGTGGTTTACCCTCAGGAAAAGTGTATTTTCGAACTTCAAATACCCGGTGTGGTTTCCTGAAGGGAATAAGCCGAATCAAATTAAGGTCTTTAAGCGCAAATCTAAGTACAAGAGAAGGAGGATGCCTGGTAGGAGGATGCCTGGCAGGAGGAGACCTGGCAGGAGGAGACCTGTCAGGAGCAGACCTGGACCTGGCACGAAGATAAGGCTCAGCAGGAGTAACAGTTCTTTCTGGAGAATTTGCGTCAGTAGAAGAAGAAGGTTCACGGCGAGGAACATTTGGAATTGGGTCGCCATTAGGTAAACAGTCAAACTGTAAACTTGACTCTGCAAGGAGAAAGAGAATTACATTTATTTTAACAACGTTAGTAAATTATGAACAACTTGTCGTAAAATTGCGTGGAAAGACTTTAAAGACATTGGGTGAAATGTTGAAAGCTGTAAGTTCTTCTAATGAAACTATAATACATGATAAAATTGAATAGGGGAAATAGGTGACACTCTGTGATGACCGTTATGTAGCAAAATTATTATATTAGTTTATCCTACTTACCAATACAATGCAGAATAACGACCATGTCAAAGATCATAGCATAAAGGATCCTCATTTTTTCAAAATACAAAAAAAAAGAATAACGCAGAATTTTCAGAACAGCGTAATTAATTATTGTTACTATGTTTCTTGTATGTATAATATTCTGAGATGTATATATTTTTCACCTTCTTGAGTATAGATTGTACGATAAGTGTTTATCTGTTAGCTTTACTTAATTTATTAAATACCGTGGCGTTTAATTCCTCGCACTTTTATCACGTTTTTACCTTGAGAAATTTTTATAATGTTCTCGAGAAGTAAATGCTGTCTAAAGTCTCTTCAATTGTCGCATTAAGTTTTGTAATTTTTTTAAATAACATTTTTTAATCAATTACATTTTTTTTAATAATAATTGAATCTTCAACTCAACAGGACAATTTTTTCCTGAAAGAAGAAAAGTATTTAACAAAGCAATCTGATTTTCAAATAAAAGAGATAAGTTCTCAACAAAAAATCGTTGAACACAATAGATGCATTTTCAAGCGAAAACTATGACCATTTTTTACCCAAAAAAATTGAATTTCATACCTGAAAATATGAAGCTTAAGCAAACATTTAATTTTCGATCAAATAGCTCGATTTTTAGAAAAAGGTTACATTTTTAATAGCAACAAAAAAAATAATTTTCTACAAACAATTGAATTTTCTACCCGAATACATTAATTTTCAACAATTTTGTAATATTTGTATGTAAAATTTTAAGTTTATTGTCGGAACTTGTGCTTTCAATAAGATTATTCACTTATTTTTATTTATAATTATTATTCAATTAATATTGATTTATATTCGATTTATATATTCGATTTAAATTCAATTTATATTTAATTATTAGTTATTTCATATTATTATATATTATTTTCAATTGATTCAGTTTTCTTTGAAAATTCGACCATTTGGATAAAAATTCATTTATTTTGGTTAATAATGCAGCTATTTGGTTAAAAATTAAAGTCTTGAGTTGAAAGTCAACAAGTTTGTTTAAACAATATCCTTTTTGGTTAAAAATTAACTTTTTTGGATATTCATGTTTTCGTCTAGAAAATGCAACTATGTTGGTAGAAAATTATCCTATTAGGTTAAAAATGAACTATTTTAATGAAAATTTATATCTTTTGGTCCGAAATTAAACTTTATGATTTAAAAAATATTGTTTCGAATTTCATGTTTACTTAACATTCAACTATTTCACTTGAAAATTGTTTTTTTTTGCCTGCACATTCAAATAGTTATTTGAGAACTAGTTTTTTCTGTCGCGTTGAAAATTTCTATATTTTAATAAAAAATTCGACTATTCTGTGGAAAATTCATGTTTTCATATTTTCTAGTTTAGAATTTAATTTTGTTGTAAAAAATTGTTTTATTTTCCGCTTAAAAATTCATCTATTTTGGTTATCGATTTGGTCCTTGAGAACTCATCTTTTTTATTTGGTTGAAAATTGGACTAGTTGTTTGAAAATTAACTTTTTTTTTTGTTAAGAATTCATATTTTGTGTTTGAACAATCAAATATTTTGTAGCAATTTTTTTTGTGTCGGAAATTCAAATATTTCCTTGAATATTCTTTCCTTTGGGTTGAAAATTCAAGATTTTGTTAAAAAATTAACGTTCTTGTTGAAAATTCATATTTTGAACAAGTAATTGTAATTGTAAAAAACATGTAATTTTTCATTTCGAAAATTACACTATTTTGTTGAAACTTTATATATTTTGGTTGAAAATTGAATTATTTTGCAGAAAATTACTTTCGCTTTATTGAAAATTGATCTTTTTTTATTAAAGATTCAAAATTCTTTTGAAATTTATGTATTTTTTTGAAAGTGCAATATATTAGGGTTTAAAATTTCAGAAATGTAATGCGTTTGAAATTGAATTCGATATAGAAAATACGTTAATTTTATTTTTAAAAATTCACTTTCCCGAAATATTCTCCTATTTTCGAAAAAAATCACCCTACCACCTCTGGTTTGAGAACATTTTAAGCTGTGTGATCAGAAATTGTTTTTTTTTTTAAACAATGACACAAATTTAGATGCGCATAACTTCGCGGAAATGTATTTTTTTCGAAACTGCGTTTTGCATTGTTTGATCAAACCCTAAGTTTGCTTATAATGCTTGACAAAGTTTGAAATTATTGAATGATGACGTAATTGATTAAAAAATGGTTTTAAAATGAATTACAATAGTTAATGCAACAGTTTAAGAGATTTTAATAGACGCGCGAGGAATTAACCTTAACTGGATCAAATAAATTAATTGATGATGAGAGAAAAGCCTTCTTCGATATATGCTCGGGAAAGAAAAAATATAAGTATCTCAGAAAAATACTTATATATACATGAAGCATCGTAATAATGATTAGTCACGCTGTTCTCAAAATTCTCCTCTGCCTCTTGCCTCGTCGTGAAACTTCTTATTCTACTGGCAGACATTCTCCAGAAAGAACTCTTCCTCCTGCCAAGTATTGTCTTCGTGTCAGAACCAGGTCTCCCACTGCCAGGCATCGTTGTTTTTTCATACTCGGATTTCCACTTGATCAGCTTAGATTTATAAGGCTTATTTCTGACAAAAATCTCCACCGGATATTCGAAATTCGAAGATACATTTTCGTATGATATAGGCATAATTTTTATATCAAATAAATTAATAAAATTAATCAAATTATAACTTTTATATAAAATGGGACAAACAAAGTAGGCGACTCATTGCGTCTTCTTGCATATTTGAGTTCACAGTGCGACTGCTTCCCTAATGACGACCCTATTTCATCTGTTTCTCGTCGTCGAACTTCTGATTCTCCTGGCAGACATTCTCCAGAAAGAACTCTTCCTCCTGCCGAGCATTCTCTTCGTGTCAGAACCAGGTCTCCTACTGCCAGGCATCGTTCGTTATTCATGCTTGGTTTTCCACCTGAACAACTCAGATGTATCAGGCTTATTTCCCACAAAAATCCTCACCGGGTATTTGAAATTCGAAGACACATTTTTGTATAATATAAGTATAATTTTCATATCAGATAAATTAATAAAATTAATAAAATTATAATTTTCATATAAAATGGGACAAACAAAGTAGGCGACTCATTGCGTGTCAGACGCGTGCTTTTTTGTAAGGTGAAACAGATTAAAAGTTTGTAAATATATATATTTTTTGCATTTTGAAGCACCAACTTTTAAATGTGTGTATTTCTTGGAAGTGACGTAGCCTTTTTATAGGTCTCACATTATTGCATATGGTTCAATCCTGTCTCTTCTTGCATATTTGAGTTCACAGTTCGACTGCTTCCCTAATGACGACCCTATTTCATCTCTTTCTCGTCGTCGAACTTCTAATTCTCCTGGCAGACATTCTCCAGAAAGAACTCTTCCTCCTGCCAAGCATTCTCTTCATGCCAGGACCAGGTCTTCTACTGCCAGGCATCGTTCTTCATTCATACTCGGACTTGCACTTGAACAACTTAGATTTATTAGACTTATTTTCCACAAGAATTCCGCGCCGGGTATTCGAAATTCGAAGATACGCTTTTCCTGAGGATGAATTACTTGAATTGAGAGGAAAACATGGTGCATCGAAGCCTATGCCATCCGAAGAGTGAATTGTTTTAACAACAGCCACTGCGGTAGTTGTTTCACCTATTTTTCCATTCTCATCCTAATGAGAAGGTATTAGTTCTAGATAACTTGTATGGCACGATAACTTTCAAAAGATTTATCAGATTGAATTGAGCTTTGGTACACAGTCTTAGGAACCAAAAGGAAAGATCAAGTTTGTTTACCAATTATTTTGGATCAAAAGTCAAAAAGTTGAAGCATTTTCAAAGTTTTTCAGATTAATTGTTTCGAAATCAAAAAATGATATGTACGGCTATTCGTAGCATTCGGAAATTCAAACAATTTATACTGATGCCTTTTCTCGATAAAAAAATTAGAAAAAATTAGAAAAAAATTAGAGTTATAGCATTTTCAATATCCAACAAAACAAATGAATATTTTAGGCCAAACAACGCATGATATAAAAAAAGGCAACGCAGAAAAAAACGTTACTTTTTGCAAGCTCTACAAGATTATCATAACATCTTTCGAATTTTTTTCGAAAAATCGATAATTAAAATTTTGATCACACAAACAATAATTAAAAATCAAACATTCCATTTTGCGGTCAAACTATGCAAGATACGTAAAAAGATAATGAGGCAAGAATTGTGTAGCGGAAAAAGATCTACAAATTTCATATCAATCACTTTTCGATAGAACACGCGTTTTTTCTTTTATTCGTAAGAGACAACATTAAAAATAAACTTTTTTTTTGGAGAAATGACACAAACTAAGAAAAAATATATTGAGAAAGTTTATTCCCCGAAAAAAGTGCTCAAACTTTGTTATAGATCCTATTTTAATATGATAGGTAGTTTTCATTATAATCGTGAAAAATTACATCAAAAAGAAAAATAATTAAATTTTTGGAAAAACGACGCAAGGTACGAGAAAAAATTTATTGACAAAAGTTGTCCATCCAAAAAAGATCTACAAATTTTTTTTGAATAACTTTTTTATCAAACGTATAGTTTTTGTTTCATTCATGAAAACAGCATTAAAAATTCAAATTTTCTGACAAACGACACAAGCTACGAAAAAAAGATGAATTGCCCAAAATCGTGCACCCAAAAAAGATCTACAAATTTGTCATTAATCACTTTTTGATACTATACGCAGTTTTTGTTTAAATGGTGAAAAATAAGATTGAAACTCTTTTCAAAAATTCAGAAAAACGACACGAGGTAAGAAAAAAAATTAATAGACAAAAGTATTTCACCCAGAAAAGATCTACAAATTTTTTATTTATTATGTTTTGCCAGAATGCACATTTTTGGTTCAAATCCTCAAAAATAACATTTGAAATCAATGAATTATTCAATTTTTTGGAAAAACGAGAAGATGCAATAAAATATTAATTGACAAAATTATGTTTTTTATAGGATGCACCACTTTTTTCAACTGTAAAAACAAGAGAATAGAAATACATTTGCTTCAATATCAATGCATATTATGAATTGTAATAATATAAATTTACTGAAATTATACATCTTTTATGCTTGCTTAGAATAAAAATTAATACAAAATAAAGTTTAAATATTATATTATAATATAGTTAAACTGAATGTAGAAAAGTTCACAGTCTTAACTAAATCGAGTGCGAAGCACGATATACGTGATGAGAATGTATTCGTTAAGGCCGAAGGAGCTTTAACAAAAGAGCTTTAACAATCACCAATTTACATATTTTTTCAAATTGTGTGTGTGTCGGTAAATAAATGTATTCCAAACAACTGTAAAATCTTTAAAATCTTTCGAAATCGTTTGAAATTTTGGTGTCATCAAATCTTTCAGATATATTTGCATTTTCATTATTGTAAAATATTTTGAATTGGTTGACTATATATTCTGGAATTTTTTCAACTTTCAACTAAGTGGATGGATTTTTAACCGAAGAATAAATTTTTTGAAATTAATAGGTAATTCTTCAAAAAGAAAGATGTATTTTCCACCAAATGGAATAATTTCTTACCAAAAAAGTAGAATTTCCCACCAAATTGTTGAATTTTCAACTAAAATTTTGAATCGGAAACCAGAAAAAAATAAATTTTTCAGAAAGTAGTCGAAGTTTCAAAGAAGTACCTGAATTTTGTTCAACCGGAAAGAATAAATTATGCTTTTGAATATTTTATTGAAAATTTGTATCTTTAGGTGAAATTCAGCTGCTTTTTTCATTTTAATCTTTCTTGGTTGAAATTTCAACTATTACATTTTTGGCTGAAAATTGATATGTTTTGGTTGAAAGTAGAACTTTGTGAAAATTTAATTTAGTTGTTGAAGATTCATAACTTTAGTCAAAAATGCATGTCTTTAGTTGAAAATTTAAATATTTCGTTGATAATGCACTTTTTTTAATTGAATTTTTTGAACAGAAGATGTAAATATCTTGCTTTTGTCTTAAAAATCGATATTTATATTTTAAAAATAATTTTTTCTAGTGGAGGATTCAACTATATGAATAAAAATTTGAATAAAAATTTTATTTTTATTTATTAATTCGAAAAAAATGCTTTTTAGAAATTTTGAAAGGTTTCAAGAAAATAAAAGTTTTCTTTTAAAGATTTCAAAAAATTTCCAAAATTGTCGAAAAAGAATCTGGAATATTTTAAAGCAATTTTTTTAATTTTTCAGATAAAAAAAATTATGAAAAATTCGAATCACTTTAAAAG
>JAABKJ010002655.1:640200-700686 GCA_011634705.1 Andricus grossulariae | reverse complement strand
CGATTACAATTTTTTTTTAATTTTTCCAAAAATGATTTTTCATTTTGAAAAATTTATTTCAGGATAAAATTGAAAATTATTTCAAAATATTTCCAAAATTGTATCGGGAAGATTTTAAGGTATTTTTTTGTATTTTGCAGGAATTTTGAAAAAGTTTTAGGAAAAATGTAAGACATTTTAAATTATATTTAGAAATTTGGAATAATTTCCAAAATAATTTGAAGAAATTTTGAACAAAATGTAGAAAGAGTTTTAAAAATTTCAAAAGATTTCCGACATTGTCGAAAAAAAATCTGGAAGATATTCAAGCAATGTTTTTTGCTAGAATAAACAAAATTATTTTTGAAAAGATTTAAAGAATAATAGCACACTTAAAAAAATTTCAAGAAAATTAGGGAAAAATGAAGAACAAGTTATTTTGAGATTCCTGGCAAAATTTAAATGATTTCCTATATTGATAAATTAATTTTAGGATAAAATTAAAAAATATTTCAAAACATTTAAAAAAATTTCCAAAATTGCCGAAAAAGAATGTGGAATTTTGAGGATTTTTGAAAAATTTATTCTAAGATGAAATTGAAAAAAAATTTTAAAGATTTCAAAAGATTTCCAAAATTGTCAGAAATGTTTCTGGAAGATTTTAAGGCAATTTTTCACTCTGCAGAATTTTGAAGAAGAAAATTTAGGAAAATTTCGACTTATTTAAAAAAATATTAGGAAATTTTGAAAAAATTTCAAAAATCATTCAAAACCTGGAACGATTGCAAGAAATTTGAAACAAAATGTAGATTTTGGAAGATTTTTAAAAAAGAAGGTTTTTAAGAATTTTGTAAGATTTTAATGTTTTCTTCACTTTTCATTAGTACTTATTAATGTATTGGATATTTATTATGCTACAAAATATTTTTTCGATATAAATATATGCAAAAAAAAGTATTTCAACAATAAAATTAACTTAAATTTGTATTTTCCCCATACATTTGAATAATTGTCGGCCTTTATAGGAGAGCCATCCTCCTGTGTAAAACTATGATTTACATAAATTTTGCGCGCTTCAAACAAAAAATATTATCCCCATAAAGTTAAAATCAATTTTCAATGTACTTTTCACAGGCAAGTATTTTCATTCTAGAAATTTTGTCGTATCTCGCATTCTTTACTTGTTTTTATGGCTAAAAATCATAAATATTCGAGTAATGTAAGTCTGCCTGACGAACTTGGCCTCTATTTTTGTACAACATCTTGTACCAAGGAGATTATACATATATTAAATTCGGAATTAACTTTTCTTCTAAAAATGTTGATTTTTTAAAAAGTGGGTCAATTAAACATGATTGGACACTTTACTTTATATTTTCAACATTTCATTGTTATTATTGTCAAATGCACTTCCTATCTGAGAGCTCACTTAAAGTTAGCTTCGTCATATTTCCTGAATTTGACCAAGAAAAACAATGATTTTTGAAAAATTAAATGTGAAATGTAAAGGTAAATTTGAATAATCTTGAAAATATTTCCGGTAAAAGCTTATTTATCGGCAGTATAAATAGCAGTGATTTTTGTACCAATTCATCAGTAAGGCTTCAAAAATTCTTTGATATAAAAAATGAAGATTGGGACTGAATCTATCCTCTTTACTATTGCAGTTTTCCTACTTGATTACGTTGGTAAGTGAAATCGAATCATTAAATTCATCGGATCGTCGGAACTGGAAATCTTTCATTTCTTTCTTGATTTTTTTAAACTTTGAAATCTATCTGGAATCTTTGTGAAATAATTAAAATATTTCTGAAATCAGTTTAATTTATGTTTGAAATATTTTCGACATATTTGGTAATATTTGTCAAATTATTAAAATCTTCAAAAAGTCATTGAAATTTTCTCAAATCTTTGGAAATCTTTGCAATATATTTAAAAGATTTGGTAATATTTGTGAAATTATTTAAAAATTTGTGAAATCTTTCGGAAATTTTTCAAATGTTTGTGACATTTTTGGAAATTGTTAACAAAATCTTTGCGAAATATTTTTGAAATATTCAGTAATATTGGTCATATTAATAAAATCTTTGTAAAATATTTGAGAAATTATTGAAGTCTTTATAGAGTCTTTTGAATATATATGAAATATTTAAAATCTTTGTGGAATCATTAGGAAATTATAAAATCTTTGTGAAATCTTTGTGAATTCTTTGTGAAATCTTTGAAATCTATCCGAAAACTTTGAGAAATATTTGAAATTTCTGTCAAATCATTGGGAAATCACTGAAACTTATGAAATCTATATGAAATCTTTGCGGAATATTTAACATTTTTATGAAAATATTTGAAACCTTTGTGAAATCTTGACAAAATGTTTGTGAAATCTTTGGGAATTATTTCAAAATCTTTGCAAAATATTTGAAATATTTTTGAAATATTCAGTAATATTTATCAAATTAGTGAAATCTTTGTGAAATTTTTGTGAAATCATTGGGAAATCATTGTAATCTTTGTGAAATCTTTGTAAAATCTTTGTAAAGTCTTTGGAAATTATTTCAAAATCTTTGCGAAATATTTGAAATATTTTTGAAATATTCAGTAATATTTATGAAATTACTGAAATCTTTGTTAAATCTTTGAAATCTATTTGAAATTTTTGTGAAATAATAGAGGGCTTTGTGAAATATTTAAAGTCTATATAAAATCATTGTGAAATATTTGAAATCTTTCTGAAAAAAATAAAATCTTTGTGAATTCATTAAAATATTTGTGAAATCTTTGAGAAATCTCTTTAAATATTTGCAAAGTATTTGAAATATTCGGTAATATTTGTAAAATTATTGAAATCTTTGTTGAATCTTCGAAATCTATTTGAAATCTTTGTAAAATAATAGAGGGCTTTGCGAAATATTTTAAATCTATATAAAATCATTGTGAAATATTTGAAATCTTTCTAAAATCGATAAAATATTTTTGAAAGCTTTGAGAAATCTCTTAAAATATTTGCGAAATATTTTGAAATATTCGGTAATATTTATGAAATTAGTGAAATCTTTGTTAGAGAATAAAAGTTTTTGTGAAATCTTTGAAATATATCTGAAATTTTTGCGAAATATTTGAAATTTTTGTGTAATCATTGAAATCTTTGCGAAATATTTGAAATTTTTGTGAAATCATTGAAATCTTTGTGAAATCGTTAGGAAAGTATTAAAGTCTTCGTAAAATCTTTGTGAAGTCTTTGTAAAATCTTTGCGAAGTATTTGTAAAATCTTTGTGAAGTCTTTGTAAAATCTTTAAGATATATTTAAAAATTCTTGCGAAATATTCGAAATGTTTTTGAAATATTCAATACTATTTGTGAAATCAGTGAAATCTTTGTGAGAGAATAAAAGCTTTTGTGAAATCTTTTAAATCTATCTGAAATTTTTTAGGAATATTTGAAATTTTTGTGAAATCATAGAAATCTCTGTGAAATCTTTGTAAAATCTTTGTGAAGTCTTAGGGAATTCTTTAAAAATCTTTGCGAAATATTTGAAATATTTAGTAATATTTGTGAAATTTTTGAAATCTTTGTGAAATATTTTAGGAATGATTCAAGTGTTTGTGAAGTCTTTTAAACATATTCAAAATCTTTTAAGCTTTTGTAAAATAAATAGCAAATCATTGAAATCTTTGTAGAATCTTCAAAACCTATTCGAAATTTTTGTGAAATAATAGAGGTATTTGTGAAATCTTTCAAATCTATATAAAATCCTTGCGAAATATTTGAAATCTTTATGAAATCTTTGGGAATTACTTAAAAATCTTTGAAAACTATTTGAAGTATTTTAAAAATATTCAGTAATATTTGTGAAATTATTTAAATATTTGTGAACTATTGGAGAAATGGTTGAAACCTTTGTACAATCTTTGTAAAACCTTTGTGAAATCATTGGGAAATATTTAAAAATCTTTGGGAAATGTTTTTGAAATATTCAGTAATATTTGTGAAATTATTGAAATATTTTTAAAGTATTTGAGAAATGTTTGAACTCTTTGTGAAGTCTTTCAAATATATACGAAGTCTTTGTGAAATCAATAGGAAATCATTGAAATCTTTGTTCAATCTTTTTAAAATCTTTGTGAAATCTTTGGGAATGATTAAAAAATCTTTGCGAAATATTTGAAATATTCAGTAATATTTGTGAAATTATTGAAATCTTTGTGAAATATTTTAGGAATGATTGAATTCTTTGCGACGTCTTTTAAATATATACGAAATCTTTGTGAAATCTTTAGAAAAGCATTGAAGTCTTTGTACAATCTTTGTGGAGTCTTTGTGAGATCTTTCGGATATATTAAAAAAATTTTGCGAAATATTCGAAATATTTTTTAAATATTCACTAAAATTTATGAAATCAGTCAAATCTTTGTAAAATAATAGACATTTTTTTGTGAAATCTTTGAAATCCATCTGAAATTTTTGCGAAATATTCGAAATTATTGTGAAATCATTGAAAACATTGCGAAATATTAAAAATTTTTGTGAAATCATTGGGAAATCATTGAAATCTCTGTCAAATCTTTGTAAAATCTTTATGAAGTCTTTGTGTATTATTTCAAAATCTTTGCGAAATATTTCAAATATTTCTGAAATATTCAGGAATATTTGTGAAATTATTAAAATCTTTGTGAAATATATGAACAATGATTCAAGTCTTTGTGAAGCCTTTCAAATATATTAAAATTTTTTTAAGTTTTTGTGAAATACTTAGGAAGTCATTGAAATATTCGTTGAATCTTTGAAATCTATGTGGAATCTTTGTGAAATAATAGAGGTCTTTCTGAAATCTTTTAAATCTATATAAAATCTTTGCGAAATGATTGAAATCTTCCTGAAATCAATCAAATCTTTGTGAAATCATTGAAATCTTTGTGAAATTATTGAAATCTTTGTGAAATATTTAAGGAATGATTAAATTCTTTGCGACTTCTCTTAAACATATATAAAAAAATCTTTGTGAAATCATTAGGAAAGCATTAAAGTCTTTGTAAAATCTTTATGAACTCTTCGTGAAATCTTTGAGAATTATTTAAAAATCTTTGCGAGATATTTAAAATATTTTTGAAATATTCACTAATATTTATGAAAATAGTGAAATCTTTGTGAAATAATAGAAGTTTTTGTGAAATCTTTGGGAAATCATTGAAATCTTTGTGAAATCCTTGTAAAGTCTTAAGGAATTATTCAAAAACCTTTGCGAAATCTTTGAAATATTTTCGAAATATTCAGTAATATTTGTGAAGTTAGTGAAATCTTTGTGAAATAATAGAAGTCTTTGTGAAATCCCTAAAATCAATATAAAACCTTTGCGAAATAATTGAAATCTTCTTGAAATCAATCAAATCTTTGTGAAATCTTTGAAATCTTTGCGAAATTATTGAAATCTTTGTGAAATTTTTTAGGAATGATTAAATTGTTTGCAACTTTTTCAAATTTATACGAAATATTTGTGAAGTCATTAGAACATCATAGAAATCTTTGTGAAATCTTTGTAAAATCTTTGTGAAGTCTTTAGGAAATCTTTGGGAATTCCTCAGAAATCTTTGCAAAATATTTTTGGAATATTCAATAATATTTGTGAAACTTTTAAAATCGTTGGGAAATATTTGAAATATTTTTGAAACATTCGGTAATATTTATGAAATTCTTGAAATCTTTGTGAAATATTTGAGAAATTATTCAAGTCTTTGTGAAGTCTTTTAAACATATACAAAATCTGTGAAGGCTGTGAAATCATTAGGAAATCTTTGTTCAATCTTTGAAATCTATTTGAGATTTTTGTGAAATAATGGAGGTCTTTGTGAAATCTTAAAAAAAATTTGAAATCTTTTTGAAGTCATTGGAAAATCTTTCAAAATCTTTGAGAAATATTTGAAATATTTTTTAAATATCCAGTGATATTTGTGAAATTATTGAAATCTTTACGAAATATTTGAGAAATAATTAAAGTTTTTGTGAATTCTTGTGAATATATACGAAATCCTTGAAATATTTGTGAAATCTTCGCAAAATATTTGTGAAGTCTTTGGAAATTCTTTAAAAATCTTTACAACACATTTTTGAAATATTCAGTAATATTTATGAAATTCGGGAAATCTTTGTGAAGTAATAGACGTTTTTGTGAAATTTTTGCGAAAGATTTGAAATTTTTGTGAAATCATTGAAATCTTAGTGAAATCTTTCTAAAATCTTCATGAAGTTTTTGGGTATTTTTTAAAAAAATTTTGCGAAATATTTGGAAACCTTTGAAATATTTTCAAAATATTTTGATAATATTTGTGAAATTATAGAAATCTTTGCAAAATCTTTGTAAAATATTCTGGAAATCTTTGGAAATCTTTAAAAACTTTGTGCAATCTTTGATATCTATCTGAAATCTATACGAAATATTTCAAATCTTCGCGAAATTATTAAAATCTTTGTGCAACTTTCGAAATCTATTTGAAATCTTTACAAAATATTTGAAATTTTTCTGAAATCTTTGGGTCATCCTTGAAATCTTTGTGAAATCTTTGAAAAGTCTTTGGGAATCCTTTGAAAACCTTTGCGAAATCTTTGTGAAATTATTAGGAAATCTTTGAAATCTATCTGAAATCTTTGTGACATATATAAAATTGTTGGGAAATCTTTGGGAAATCATTGAAATCTTTGTGAAATATTTGAGAATTTTTTCAAAATCTTTGCGAAATATTGGAAATATTTTTGAAATGTTCAGTAATATTTGTGAAATTATTGAAATCTTTGTGAAATATTTGAGAAATGATTGAAGTCCTCATGTAGTCTTTTAAATATATACGAAATCTTTGAAACCTTTGTGAAATCTTTGTAAAATCTTTGTGAAGTATTTGTGAAATCTTTCGGAATTCTTCCAAAATCTTCGCAAAATATTAAAAATATTTCTAAAATATTCAGTAATACTCGTGAAATTATTGAAATATTTGTGAAATATTTGAGAAATGATTCAAGTCTTTGTGAAGCTTTTTAAATATGAACGAAATCTCGTAAGTCTTTGTGAAATCATTATCAAAACTTTGTTTAATCTTTAACATCAATTTGAGATTTTTGTGAAATAATAAAGGTCTTTGTGAAATCTTAAAAAGATTTTGTGAAAACTTTGGTAAATATTTGTAAAATCTTTGTGAAGTCTTGTAAATATATACGAAATCTTTGAAATCTTTGTCAAATATTTGTGAAGTCTTTGTGAAGTCTTTGGGAATTCTTTACAAATCTTTGCAAAATATTTTGGAAATATTCAGTAATATTCGTGAAATTAGTGAAATCTTTGTGAAATAATAGAAGTTTTTGTTAAATCTCTGAAATCTATCTGAAATCTTTGCGAAATATTTAAAACTTTTGTGAAATAATTGGGAAATCATTTAAATCTTTGTGAAAGCATTGTAAAATCTTTGCGAAGTCTTTGGGAATTTTTTAAAAATCTTTGCGAAATATTTGAAATTTTTTTGAATATTTAGTAATATTTGTCAAATTATTGAAATCTTTGAAAAAAATTTTAAATTTCGGGAAATTATTGAAATTTTTGTGCCATTTTTCAAATCTATCGGAAATCTCAGTGAAATAATCAAACTCTTAGTTAAATCATTTTAATGTATCCGAATTCTTTGTGAAATTTTTGAAATCTTTGTGAAATAATAAAAATCGTTGTTAAATCTTTTAATTCTATCAGAATTCGTAGTGAAATCTTTGAAATCCTGGTGCAATATTTCGGAAATAATTGAAATTTTCGTGAAATATTTCCGAAATCTTTGGAAATCTTTGAAATATTTTCAAAATAATTTGATAATATTTGTGAAATTATTGAATTCTTTGAAAAATCTTCGGGAAATCATTGAAGTCTTTGTGCAACCTTTGAAATCTATTTGAGATTTTTGTGAAATAATAGAGGTCTTTGTGAAATCTTTGAAATCTTTGTGAAATATTTGTGAAATCTGTGTGAAGTCTTTGGGAATTCTTTCAAAATCTTTCAGAAATCTTCGAAATATTTTTGAAATATTCACTAATATTTGTGAAATGATTGAAATCTTTGTGAAATATTTGAGAAATGGTTAATGTTTTTATGAAGTCTTGTAAATATATACGAAATCTTTAAAATCTTTGTGAAATCATTAGGAAATAATTGAAATCTTTGTAAAATATTTTTGAAGTCTCTGTGAAGTCTTTGGGAATTCTTAAAAAATCTTTAAGAAATATTTGAAATATTTTTGAAATATTTAGTGATATTTACGAAATTAGTGAAATCTTTGTGAAATAATTAAAGTTTCTGTTAAATCTTTGAAATTCATCTGAAATATTTGCGAAATATTTGAAATTTTTGTGAAATCTTTGTGAAATCTCAGTGGAAACGTTGTGAAATCTTTATAAAATCTTCGCGAAGTCCTTGGGATTTCTTTAAAAATCTTTGCGAAATATTTGAAATATTCAGTAATTTTAGTGAAATTATTGAAATCTTTGTTTAATCTTTGAAATCTATTTGAGATTTTTGTGAAATCTTGGAAATCAATCTGAAATCTTTGCGAAATATTTGTATATTTTTGAAATATTTTTGAAATATTTGTGACATTATTTGAATCTTTCTGAAATATTTGAGGAATGTTTGAAATCTTTGTGAAGTCTTTTAAGTCTATCCGAATTCTTTGAAATCTTTGTGAAATCATTAGGAAATCATTGAAATCTTTGTAAAATCTTTGTGATTCTGAAATCTTGAAAAATCTTTGCGAAATATTTGAAATATTTTCGAAATATTTGTGACAGTATTGAGATCTTTATAAAATATTTGAGAAATTATTCAAATCTTCATGAAGTCTTTTAAATATATCCGGAATATTTAAAATTTTTGTGAAAGCTTTGTGAAATCATTGAAATCTGTGTGAAATATTTATCAAATCTTTGTGAAGTCTTTGGAAAATCATTGAAATCTTTGTTAAATATTTGTAAAATCCTTGCGCAGTCTCTGTAAAATCTTTGGGAAATCATAGAAATCTTTGTGAAATTTTCGTAAAATTTTTGTGAAGTCTTTGTGAAATCTTAGGGAATTATTTGAAAATCTTTTCAAAATATTTGAAATATTTTGAAACTATTCAGTAATATTATTAAAATTAGTGAAATCTTTGCGAAATAATAGAAGTTTTTGTGAAATCTTAGAAATCGATCTGAATTTTTGTGAAATCTTTTGGAAATCTTTGTGAAGTCTTTGTGAAGTCTTTGGACATTCTTCGAAAATCTTTGCGAAATCTTTAAAAATTTTAAATGCATACGAAATCTTTAAAGTCTTTGTGAAATCATTAGGAAATCTTTGTTAAATCTTTGAAAGCTATTTGAAATCTTTGTGAAATAATAGAGGTCTTTGTGAAATCTTTGAAATATATATAAAAGCTTTGCGAAATATTTGAAATCATTGTGAAACCCTTGGGAAATCATTGAGATCTTTATTAAATATTTGTAAAATCCTTGCGCAGTCTCTATGAAATCTTTGGGAAATCCTAGAAATCTTTGTGAAATGTTTGTAAAATTTTTGTGAAGTCTTTGTGAAATCTTAGGAAATTATTCGAAAATCTTTTCAAAATATTTGAAATATTTTCGAACTATTCAGTAATATTATTAAAATTAGTGAAATCTTTGCTAAATAATAGAAGTTTTTGTGAAATCTTAGAAATCGATCTGAATTTTTGTGAAATCTTTTGAAAATCTTTGTGAAGTCTTTGTGAAGTCTTTGGACATTCTTTGAAAATCTTTGCGAAATCTTTAAAAAATGTTAATGTATACTAAATCTTTAAAGACTTTGTGAAATCATTAGGAAATCTTTGTTAAATCTTTGAAAGCAATTTGAAATCTTTGTGAAATAATAGAGGTCTTTGTGAAATCTTTGAAATCTATATAAAAGCTTTGCGTCATATTTGAAATCATTGTGAAACTATTGGGAAATCATTGAGATCTTTGTTAAATATTTGTAAAATCCTTGCGCAGTCTCTAGGAAATCTTTGGGAAATCATAGAAATCTTTGTGAAATTTTTGTAAAATATTCGTGATGTCTTTGTGAAATCTTAGGGAATTATTTAAAAATCTTTTCAAAATATTTGAAATATTTTTAAACTATTCAGTAATATTATTAAAATGAGTGAAATCTTTGCGAAATAATAGAAGTTTTTGTGAAATCTTAGAAATCGATCTGAATTTTTGTGAAATCTTTTGGTAATCTTTGGGAAGTCTTTGTGAAGCCTTTGGACATTCTTTAAAAATCCTTGCGAAATCTTTAAAAAATTTTAATGTATACGAAATCTTTAAAGTCTTTGTGAAATCATTAAGAAATCTTTGTTAGATCATTGAAAGCTATTTGAAATCTTTGTGAAATAATAGAGGTCTTTGTGAAATCTTTGAAATATATATTAAAGCTTTGCGAAATATTTGAAATCATTGTGAAACCCTTGGGAAATCATTGAGATCTTTGTTAAATATTTGTAAAATCCTTGCGCAGTCTTTATGAAATCTTTGGGAAATCATAGAAATCTTTGTGAAATGTTTGTAAAATTTTTGTGAAGTCTTTGTGAAATCTTAGGAAATTATTCGAAAATCTTTTCGTTTATTCTGAACATAAATATGTGCAACGTGAAGTACGATTCTTTAAATTTTTTATTTCATCATAGATGAATTAACACAAAAAGAGCAAGAAAAATACGATTTTTGTAAATTTGTTGTTTAAACTCCTGCTATTTTGTTATTTTGCAAAATAACAAAAAGCCGCTTTGTCACTTCAGAGCTATGGTCATACTCATAAAGAGAATTTCTGATTCATTTGTTTCATATGATGCTGACTGCAGATATCATGCGCGCATTGAACATGCCTTTTTTTAGAGACTTTGTTTATTGTTAAAAAATACCTTAACTAAATAATAATTTTATTAGAAAAAACTGTTTTTGTGAATTTTGAGACAGCTTAAATAAGCGCTAAAATTTTTAATCAATTATATGAGTAGTGTTTTAGAAAAAAATTCTTGAAAATCACCATTTTCCGAGATAGTAGAATGACCCCTTAATATCGAAGGAAAATTCTCTTTCATAATCAAAATGAAATTTACCTTTTTTAGGGTCTGTGCATAAATAACGTAACATTTTCTTCTGCAATTTTTAATTCTATCTCACGGGGGAGGGGGGGTCGTAAAATATTTGTATGGATTTATGGGAAGGTCGATTTTATTATTTGATAGCTATCTCTAAATAAAATCAGAAACTAGCCTCTTTGATTAGCTATTTTTTTTCCTATTTTGTGTACAAGTCCTAGAAGGCGAATTTGAAAAAATGTTTGTTCAGTTGATTTGGGGAAAATTCTCTTTTAATTTAGTTGATTTTATTATTTGATAGCTATCTCTAATTAAAATCAGAAACTAGCCTTTTTAATTAGCTAGTTTACTGCTCTTCTGTTTAGGGACTATTTTTATATGCTGTTTTTCATGAGGGGGGGGGGGTCGAAAATAGAATTCATAAATCAAACTCAACTACATTGTTAAAAAAATATTTTTTTGATTCAAAAACTCATCATTTCAGTAAAAAATACATCTCTTTCTTCAAAAAATTGAATGTTTTGCTATAAATACGTTTTTTTCTCCTTGAAAATTAAATTTTTCAAGTAAAAATTGAACTATTCCATTCTTAGTAAAGGATTGAAATTTTTCATTGAAAAATCGTTTTTTTTTAAATTATTCTTCTTGGTTCAAAATATCAACTATTTGGTTGAAGATTTATGTACTTTATTAAAAATTCTTATTTTTTTAAAGAAATTAAATCTTTTGGGTTGAAAATAGAAGTGCTTGTTTTGATCTTTTTTATTTGAAAATTCATCTTCTATTATATAAATTTCAATTCCAGTTCAGGATTCAACTCTGTTGTTAAAAATTCGTCTTCTTTAGTAAATTAAACTGTTCCAAATTTTAAAATCTAATATTTTTTTATTGAAATATCAACTATCACATTTTTTGTTAAAAATGCATCGTTTTGGTCAAAATTAATTTTTTTAAACTGAAAATTTAACTGTTTTATTTTCGGCAATTCACCTTTTTGGTTGAAAATTAAGTTTTTCAAATTAAAATTTCACTTTGTCCTCTTCGGCAGAAAAATTATATTTTTTAGTTGAAAATTCAACTTTTTAAAAATTTGTTATTTTAATGAAGATTTGTTTATTCAAGCACGCAATTTCGTTGGTGAAAAACGCAACTGTATGATTGAAAATTAGTATTCATTAATCTTTGAATTCACCTTCTTGGTTCAAAATTACTTTTTTTTTTTAACTGATAATTTAAATATTTCATTTTCCTTACAAAATTTATCCTTTTCAGTTGAAAATTTGACTAATTTCTTGGAAATTTACGCATTTCGTTAAAACTTTGTCTTTGTAGGCGAAAAATCAATTTTCTCGATTGAAAATTCAACTGCTTCTTTGAAAATATACGCATTATGTTGAAAAATACATTTTTTCGGGCAGAATGTCAATTTTTGTTAGAAATGCACCTGTTTTGTTAAAAAAATTAGTCTTTTCAAGTTAAAGGATAAGTGTCTAACAACATTTTTGAAATTGTAACATTGTCTATAATTTTTTATATTATTTATTTTTAAGACGGTTTATTTTTTCAAACTAATTTTATTAAATTTTGAATATTACTTATTTCAAATAATTTTTATTATGTGTTGAGAATTGTAGGAAAATACCTCACGTAATTTGTGGATTACACCTTTTATTATTTTTTGACTCATATATTTGGGATTTAAGAATAGGAATAATATTTAGGAAAGAAATTCTCAACGTAAAATGTAATAGTTGAAATTTCAACAAAAAGAAACAAAGGAATCCCAAAAAGATGGTTAAATTTTCAGCCTCTTTTACCAAAAAATATTACAAACTCTAACAAGGTTCTCCTTTGTCCCCAATTATCGGCAACATTGTTGTTGAATATGTGAACAAAAGGTCTTTGTCAATTTTAAACATTAATCATATCTTCTCAAAAGATACGTTGATGATGTTTTTACCACATTTTCGAAAAACGAAATCAAAAATTTTGTTAACGCATTTAATAAGTTTGAAAATTCGATATAGTTCATTCGTAAAATTGAAACTAACAACGCTCAAAATTACTCAGCTGTTTCTATTATCAAAACTGATAAGCCTCGTATTCAATCACAAACTGCTATAATGAACCTATCTGTTCTGAAAAATATTTAAATTTCAGCTCTCATCATCCTTTTAGTCAGGGCATTGGTTTAATCCAAAAAACAGTTGATAGATGCATACAACTTAGAAATGTCAAATTTCATTAGGAAAATTTAAATTTCATTAAGGATAATACGAACTATAAAGTATCCAAAACGTCTTAAAGATATCATCTTCAAAGAAAAAATACATGAGATTCTTAATAAATCAAATAACAATAAAAAGTAGAAGTGGCCCGAAAAACATGACGCAGGAAACATCCACGCAGGAAAGACAAAACACTTGTGAAAAACGGAAAAATTTTTAAAAAGTTTATGGTGAATGAATTTATGTAAAATTTTTTGTAGGTAACAAGTGTTTCAATTTTCTTACCTCAATGCATGTACATTATTTTTTGCAACCTTAGGTTTTGTTAAATACACAGATGACATTTATATGATATTGAGTAATATATTAGGTTTTTTACACACCATATATAAAATTATTTTAAGAAAAAGAAAACATTGTATAACTGTAAAATTTGTCAAATTTATGTAAAAAAAATATACAAAGTGAAGAAAATAGAACATAGTGTCAATTAAAAGAATTAAAAGAAATCTTAATAATATCAATAGGCAACCCTGCAGATTCGAACGAATTTTGAGCATAGTGTCTATATTTAAAAAGTGCTTTTGATCCATTTTCAATTAAATTTTCATTCAATTTATCGAAATATATTTATTTTTTGTTTAGGTATTGCTTAAAGGATATTCACGAAATTATCAATTTTGAGAAATATGTGATTGTTTGCATCATTACTCTTTCTATTTCTGAATTGTAATAATCTAAATAGATTGCTTCAGAATCAACCACAAAAAGGAGGAAAATATTGTAAAGTTCAGTTAGCATGTTCGAAACCAATGAAGGAATGATGGATGTATTTACTTTCAAAAGTTAAACTTATACTGTATTTGTTATCAAGCTGAAAAATATTTTCAAATGTTGATAAAGCCAGTCTACTGAAACAAAACTGTTTAAATCCATTTTAATGTTGTCGGCAAGAACGATAATAAATAAAAATAAAGTAATTTTTCAAATTGTATATTTATGCAGGTACTCTCATCTACAGGTATGCCCATCTTTATTTTATCTCTGTTCATCTTCAAGATAAAACATTGGTCTATTTATTAAGAAATTAACACGAATGGATCATTCATGTTTTGTTGGCTTACATCACATTCTTAATCTCGTAAAAAATTAGATTTTAAGCCTTTAATTTTAATTTTAGCCTTAAATTTTTTACTAAATTTCGGACAATTTTCGAACTTTTTGCAAAATAGCAAAATGTTTGAATTTCGAGGATGGTTTTGGTCCATCAGTGGCCCGTTTTAGGAGGATGAAGCCAATCGATGGTGTCTATAGATTGAAACACTATATGGATAAGGGAAAACGGAACTAGGGAAGGGGTGGGAATGTTCAACCACATGATATCGAGGTGGTTATGCGAAGCTTCCACGATAATCACAAACATACACACACGTACACGCACACATACACGACGAACCGCTGTTTGTTTACTCACTAATGGTTCCAAAATTCCCCATAGACGTATCGTGAACCCAAATTTCGCTTCAGATATTATAACTTTAAAAAATCTGCACATCATTAAATTGAACAATACAATTTCAATATTTATTATTTATGGGGTGTCACCGAAAGAAGTTCTGTTTAAAAAATTAAAAACGTCAAAATCAAACCTGACGGGTCCGCTAGCCTTTGGCGATTTTTTACAAAAATGAGAGAATATATTCTTCGACATAAAAATTATGTAGATACCTATCATATTGAATTCAATACGAAACGATTTGAATTCATAAGGTTTCAGTTTGAAATATATTGCTTTTTTAAAAAATAGTTTAATGTTCAATCAAATATAATGTCATACCAAGATATGCATTTTTAACCCAAAAAGACGAACTTTCAAAAACAAGAAATTAGTTTTTAATCATGAAGCTGCAATAACAACTGAACAGTTGATCTTTTGAGCAAAAGGGATGAATTTTTGACAAAATAATTGAAATTTTGAACAAATTGTTCAAGTTCCAAGCTAGAAAGATGAAATTTTTCGAAGAAAATTGAATTTCCAACAAACTTCAATTTTTACCCAAGAAAGATGATCTTTTGATACTATAGAAGGTAAATTTTCAGTCCAAAGGGAAGCAATTTTTTTACCAAACAGTTGAAATTTGAACCAAAAAAGATAACTTTAAACAAATAGTTGAACTTACAACACAATAATTGAATGTTCAACAAAAAAGATTAACCTTCAACCAAAGCAGTTGGATTTTAATTTAAATAGTTGCATTTTCAAGCCATAAAGAAAATTTTTTAGAAGACAGTTGAATGTTCAAAATGAAAATTTGAATTTTCAAGAAAAAAATGTACTTTATACCAAAGGATGACTTCAACAAAATAGTCGAATTTTCAACTAAAGAAGGAAAGTTATCAACCATAAATGGAATCGTCAATATTTCAGTTTAAAAAATTTTTTTTCAGGGGGAATAAATAAAATACTTGAATTATTAACCAGAAAGATGAATTTACCACAAACAAGATTAATTCTCGACCCAAATAAATTAATTTATATCAAAATACATGAAATGGTTACCAAATAGTTCAGACATAATTTAACAAACAAAAAAATTATAATAAAATAGTTCAACTTTCTACCAAGTAGTTGAATTTTCAACAAAAAAGAAAATATTTAACCAAATAGTTGAATTCGATACCAAAATAGTTAAATTTTAACCAAAAATATGAATTTTCACCATAAATTTTAATTTTTAACCAAAAAGTTGAATATACAACTGAAATTATTAATCTTAAACGAACAAAAAATAAATTTCTTACAAAGTAATTCAAATTTACACCAAGTAGCTGATTTTTTATCCAAAAGATATTTCAATTTAAAATCACGGACAGTCAACTTGAAAAAATGGTATTTTCAACAAAATTCATAAAATTTCTCCCAAATAGTTGAATTTTCAACTAAAGAAGATCAAATTTAAAACAAAAATATATAACGGACATTTTCATAAAAAAATTACTTCTCCACTAAAAAAACGAATTCTCAACAAAAGATTTATACTTTTAACCAAAAAGCTGAATTTTCATCTAAAATAATGAATCTTTATGAGAAAATGAACTTCCAACAAAAGAATTCAACATTCAACCAAACAAATATTTTTTTACCAAGTAGATGAATTTTTTACGAGAAAGGTCAAGTTTCTTACGAAATAAATATTACTAGCCAAATACTAAAATTTTCTACTAAAAAAAAAATGTAAAAAGTAGTTGAATTTTTGAATGAAAAAGATCAATTTTCAAGAAAAAACGGAATAGTGACATTTTTAGTAAAAAAGTTTAATTTGTACCAGGAAAAAACGAATTTTCAACAAAACCGTTGAATTTTGAACCGAAGAAATGAGTTTTCAACTAAAATTATAAGACTTCATAATATAAATAAACTTTCAATAAAAGAATGAAACATTCAACCAGATTGTTGAATCTTGAACCTAAGAGATGATTTTTTGGACCAAGAAGAATAATTTACTTTAAATAAAAACGAATTTGTTACCACATATATTTTTATAAAAGTTGATTTTTTAACAACAGAAAAGCTCAGTTTTAATGCAAAAATGGAATAGTTAAATGTCAAGTTAAAAAAATGAATTTTCGACCAAAAATAAAACGAATTTTCATAAAATAGTTCAATTTTCAACCAAAGAGATGAATCCTCAATAAAAAGAATGAACTTCTAACAAAACATATCAGCTTTCAGCCAAGTAGTTCAATGTTTGAAAACGATAACTTTTTAACAAAATAGTTGCATTTTTAGCAAACTAATTGAGTTTTCAATTAAATACTATATTTTTTAACCAAGCGAGATAATTTATAAAACAAAGATATAATACATTTTTGAAGAAAAAAAAATCTTTATCTGAAACTTGTTACGTTTTCTTATTTCGTTATATTAATTCACTTAGCATTTATTCGAAAAAAATGAGAAAAAGGGAATATTTTTTTAAAACAGGGGAAAAAAGAAAAATTCTTTAAAAAAAAGTAGGCAAGGAAATTTTTAGATTTTAATTAAGTTAATATTGAATTGTACCGTCGCAGGGTTATCTTTTAAAAAATTTGTAAACTTTATCTGAATTTATTGTCAGGAAGCGTATTAAACGTTATCTAAGTTCGTACAAATTGAGAAAAATTATTATTTGAATCAATTAGCAATAAATATGAATTCCGCGAATTTCGATCGATACTTTTTTATTTTAAATTACGTTTCATTTTGGCTAGTTATATGATGAAAGATTTGTTGAAGCCTATTAGCAGTGTGTCGATGTTAAATTTTTATGGCAGATGATTCTGTCTATTAGCTTCACTGATGAGTAGGGTCCTACCTGATCGCAAATTAATTTGTTGTTTTCGCGAAATAATTAAAATCTGCGAGAAATTAGGTTCTAAAAAATTTACTGCGCGCTGCGTTTGAAGCAACAACCTCATCACATATGAGGTGCGCTACCACTTACGCCACCGCAGTCCAGCAGTGATTTTTTTTATTTATTAAAATTTTTTGTTTGTTGATTACATTTTAAGGTCAGTTTATCAATTTTAAATCAGATTTTGAATTATGTTTCATTTCACTCGTAATAGGCCTGAACAAATCTATCAATATTTTTTCATGTCGAGGACATCTAGACCGACTTAAATCGAATGTTTTCCTAACTTTACTTTTCGACCCTCTTTGACTCGATATCCGGACTTTTATATTTACAAGGCATTGAGTAACGACAAGGGGGTGAAATTCTCGGGACCATTGAGGGAGGGTCGCCCTCCTCCTTTTCGGATATTCTTTCAATATCGAGGGGAATCTTTAAGTGGCTATGGAAGGCAGCAACAGGTTGTAAATCCGTTTTTTAAGGGATCCACAGCCTGGTTCGGTTTGAGGTCGCGAGGGTAAAGGGAGCTCCTTCGGGAATCTCCCTCATTTCATCCCCCTTCCCACATCACACTTTCATTTTATTTTCTGTCTTTCTCAATCGGTATTTTCTCTCCTCCACTAAATTCCCGTCTACATACAAGCCAGTCAATCTTTGCACGTCTCCCAATCACGACACTTCCTTCCCCTTTACTTCTGGAATCAAGTGAGCTGTTGCGAAATATTCACAATCGTGAAAGGGGAAAGGGATTTCCTACCACTGTCAATTCGTAACTATAGAAATTTTCAAATTTTTTTTTAATTATCAAGGTGCCGATCATCAGACTGTAAAGTTGCATTTATAACCTAATAGTTGGACTTTTAAGCAAAAGAGATAAATTTTTAACAAAATAGTTGAATCTTCAGCCTTCAAAGGTGACATTTCAAACAAAGGGTCAAATTTTGAACAAAAAAAAGAATTAACTTCCACAAACATTGGAATTCTTAACCAACTAGTTGAATCTTCAAGTCAAAAGGATTCAATTTTTGAAAGGCAGTTGTTTTTCAGTCTAGAAGGATGAATTATCAATACAGAAAAAAGAGAAATTTCAATCCAAAAAATATTAATATTCCATCCATGAGGACGCGTTTTCAACAGAGCAGTTGAAATTTCAAACAAAAAAGATGGCTTTGAAAAATAGTTGAATATTTAAAACAATAATTCAATTTTTAATCACACAATTGAATTTTCGGTCTACAGAAATTTCAACCATATATTTTAATTTTCAAAGCACATACAAATTAATCATCAACCAAACAATTGCATTTAAATAGTTGAACCATCAATCCAAAAAGACGAATTTTCTATCCAAAAAGACGAATATGCAACAAAACAGTTAAATTTTAAACAAACAATGAGTTAAATTTCACGTAAAATAGTAGAACTTTGAACAAAATAATTAAATTTCAACAAAGTAGCTGAGTTATCAACTAAAATTATGAATCTTAAAAAAAAATTCATTTTCAATAAAGGAGTTCGACTTTCAACCGCCTGGTTGAATGTTCAATAAGAAAAATATTGCTTCTCTACGAAAAATATAATAATTGATATTTCAGCCGAAAAAATGTTTTCATTTCAAATCAAAAAGAGAAAATTTGACCACAAAGATAAATTCTCAACAAAAAATCGAATAGTTGATACAACAAAAAATATTGCAATTTTTAATAAAAAACAGTTGAATACAACCCAAAATGACCGATTTTCAACCAAATAGTTGAATACTCAACTACAAGGGATCAATTTTTAATCAAACAGTTGCATTTTTAACCCAAAAAAAAGATTTCTGCTAAATTGAATTTTCAAACCAAAAACACGAATTTTCAACAAAAGGGTCAAATTCACAACCAAGAAAGATTATCAGGCCAGAGAGAAAAAAAAGTTTAACCAAATAGTTAAATTTTTTAATCAAAACGGCGAATTCTCGAGACAAGAATTGCATGTTAAATCCAAAAATATAAAAATTCAGCCAACCAGTTAATTTTCAACTGAAAATAAAATTTTCAACAAAATAGTTCAATTTTAACCAAAATAGTTCAACTTTGAACGTAAACAGTTCAATTTTCAACCAATAATGGAATATTCCAATTATAATTTCAAGAAATTAATTTGCAACAAAAGAAAAGACATATTTTGCACAAAATATTTTGATGTTTAACAAACGAAATGCATTTTCGACAAAGGAGTTCAAATTTCAACCAAGTAGCTGAATTTTCAACCAAACAGGACAAATTTTTAATAATAAATGTAGTAGTTGAATTTTTAACTAAAATTGATCAATTTTCAATCAAAAGTGGAGTATGTAAATTTTCAGTTAGAATAAAGTTGTCTAAGTTTGTCAAATTGTTCTATTCGAAACGCATCGTTCGACTTTTGTTTATAGTATGACTTGAGATTTTTGCCGAACAATTTTCTGTTCTGTTGTGTTGTATCTTTTTCCAACCAAACTATGTTATATAACAAGGAAGATCAACACATGCTCAGATTTTGAACAAAGAATTTCGCAAACATTTTTTTGATGATGAAAAAATTGAACAAACTATTCATACTCCAAATTTTGAGTTATAATGTACGTTTTAGAAACTCTATACTTACAATTTTCGCTGATTTGAATTGTATTCCTACAATGAAAATTATAGAATTTTTTTTACTCAAACTGGTGCAAATTTCAATATTTTCCATTTTAAACTTCCAATTGTACTCAATTACGTGTAATTTGAAATGCACGCGAAGAAAAAACTAGGGCTTCATTTTACTTTCAGGTTATTTTCTTAGAAACTCATTTTGAACTACAGTTACGATCACTCTCTTGATCAATGCAAACTGAAAAATAATGGAATTTCGTTCAATATTCGTCTTGCTTAATATGAACCAATCATGATTGAATTTTGTTTTAGTATATTTTGACTTCTTTGTTCAAAACAAGACTTTATTTTTTCTGTATGTCTACATTCGAAGTGATGTAGTTCTTAAATTGATTTGACCAAAACGAGAAAAATTTTCTAATCAAAAAACTTTTATTGCACGATCGGATTATGCTCATTCTTCCAGATGGAAGATACATATCAAATTTTTGCCGACACTTCCTACAATGCATCACTTACACATCACTTTTTCAATAAAATAAAAATCGCTTCCTAAAAAAACTTAAAAAAACATTAAATGACTCTCGGTGATCGTTCTGTGCTTTGTCCCCGCCATCAACCAATTCGCGTGGACAATAAGCATGAAATCACATCAAACTAACCGTGATGGTTTGACCGACAAATTACGCGAAATGATCATGAATAAAAAAGAAAGGAGTAGTACGAAGAAAAAAAAGACAAGAAGGAGCAATCGGATGACCATGCTACGCTCTGTGAGACCGGATGCCGAGCAATCATTTATTTTATATTAATCATGCTCAGGGGCAGGAAGAGGCTTAAAGGTATTAAGAAGGGGGTCGGGGGTTATTTCGGAACGAGAGGGCAAGAAGGTGAATAAAAGTATCCTCGGACTTTGGTTTTGTTCTTTATGTCAACTGCCGGATAAATATATGAATAATGGAGGGGGGAGGGAAAAAGCCGGTGCGTGTCATTAGCCATGATGGGAACCCCGGATGGCCTCTGTGAATGTAGAAGAGAAGGAAACTGCCTTCATGGAAGTCTTAGACTTGGATTGACAGATCCTGTACACGCGTATCACGATTACAACCATTGTTGCCCCGGTCATGCCCGTTGCCCCCTGCGAATCGTCTTGCTTCTTCCTTTTCTCGTTTTCTTGCTATCTCAAATTTCATCGCATCAAATTCTAGATGCACTTCTTCCGGTTGGTAGAGGTGTTTCTTGTTGAATGTTATTGAAAACCTAGAGATGAGTTACATAATATTTTTATAAAGTTATTAAACCAACACCAACCAAACCGATCATCCAGATCGGTTTGTTCACTGTCTGAAGTTTCCTCGCAGCAAATTCTACATGCACTTGAACCGGTTGATGGAGGTGTTTCTTGATGACTTTCATTTAAAAACCTACGATTAGTTGCGTCATTTATTAGACAATTTCAAATACCGGCACTTAATCATAATCAATGCTAGTTTATCAATTTGTTCTGCAAAATCAATCCCAATGATATGCAATGCTTTCATACAGATTTGGGATTTTTTGTTTAATGAGCAAATTGCGCGTTAGAATAATCAGATTATCCAGATCGCTTTTTTTGCTATCCGAAGTTTGCTCTCATCTAATTGTAGCTGCACTTCTTCCAGTTAGTCGAAGCGTTTCTTGATGAATCTTATTAAAAAACTAGCGATTAGTTACAAAACTTATTGAAGAATTTAGTAAACTGACACTGAGTCATCGTGAATGCCAGTTTATCAATTTGATCTAGACATTGGATCACAGTGATATGCATGGCTTTGATACTAATTTGGGATTTGTTATTTTATTAGCGAATTGTGCATTAGAATGATTTGGTTATCCAGATTCGTTTTTTTTGCTATCTGAAACTTCCTCGCATCAAATTCTACATGCACTTCATCGCTTGATGGGGGTGTTTCTTGATGACTTTCATTAAAAAAACCAACGATTAGTTGCATAATTTATTGAACAATTTTGAAAACCGGTACTGAATCATAATGAATGCCAGTTTATCAATTCGATCAATAAAATAAATCACAATGATATGCAGTGCTTTCATACAGGTTTGGGATTTTTTATTTGAATTATCCAATTGCGCATCAGCACGATTTGACTATCCAAATCCATTTCTTCGCTATCTGAAGTTTCCTTGGATCAAATTCTAGATGCACTTCTTCTGGTTGATGCAGGAGTTTCTTGATGATTGTTAATAGGAAACCAACGGTTAGTTACATAATTCATTTAACAATTTAGTAAAACGGCACTAAATCATAATGAATGTCAGTTTATCAATTTGATCTCGAGAATGGATTACAATGATGTGCAAGGTTTACATATAGATTTGGAATTTTCTATTTGATAAGCAAATTGCGCATCAGAATAATCTGGTTATCCAGATCCGTTTTTTCGCTATTTGAAGTTTCCTTGAATGAAATTATAGATGCACTTTTTCTGGTTGGTGGAGGTGTTTCTTGATGAATGCTATTGAAAAACCAGTGATTAGTTACATACTATTCTAAAAAATTGATTCAACCAACACTAAGTCATAGAAAATGACAGGTGGTCAATTTGATCCCAAAATTGGATCACAATGATATGCAAAGAATTTATACAGGTTTTGGGTTTTATATTTGATCAGAAAATTGCGCATCAGAATAAGTTAATTAACGAGACCAACTGCCTGTCATGAACTTCCATAATTAGCAACTTTTGTCTGTCATCTGTCATGTCACGACCGTTTAAATGCATATTGAAATTTGAAAAATTTGCTTCCGAAGAAATTTCCTACATCCTATGTTGAAGAGAAATCAGTAAGTCCAGCGGATAATGAAATCAATTACATATTTCGTGTCACAAAAAAGAAATTTTAAATGCAAGAACTGAAAATATTCCTGACGCTTTTTCTCGAAACATTCTTTTATCATGATATTATTCAAAAATCGTCCCGCTGCGCGGGCAGATTCTGCTCTTTTTTATTTATATTGCTACTTTTTACTATTAAAAACCAAAAAGGATTCGTCTTTTGAAAAAACATTTAATATTAAATTTGTAGATCTTTTTAAGGTGAATAATTTTTTTGGTAATACTTTTTCGTATCCTACATAGTTTAACCGAAAAATAGAATTATTTACTTGTAATAACACGCGGATGCCTCCCACATTCAAATCGTTTAAATTATTTCAAGAAAAAATCATGAAATTTCGAAAAATACTTAAACTACGTAAATCCAAAGAAACACTTTTTCAATGTAAACAAAATAATTTCCAGAACCATAGAGATTTTTGGTTGAAAATTATTCTTTTTAACTAAAAATGTATCTATTCTAGTTGAAGATTCATCATTTTAGTTAAAAATTCATTTCTTTGGTGGAAAATTCAACTATTTTTGATCTAAAGTTAATACTATTTCGTTGAAAAGTCTACTATTAAACTTTTGGTTGAGAATTCATCTTTTTTGGTAGATACCTTTACTATTTGGTTCAAAATTTTTAATATTTTGTGGAATTGTCAACAATTTTATTATTTATTTTGATCAAGAATTACACTTTTTGCGAATAACTAATTTTGTTGTTGAAAAATGAACTATTTCGTTAGAAATTAGTTTTTTTGGATGCAAAAAATTTGTTCACTGAATGAAAATTAAACTGTTTTATTATTTTGTTTAAATCTATCTTTTTTAGCTAAAAGTTAAATTATTGAGTTGAAAATTTGTGTTTTTGTTTTGTTTAATTTATCAGTTCTTTATTCAAACTAAAAATCTTTTTTGATTTGAATATCAACTATTAAATATTTTTTTGAAAATGTATCTTTTCTGTTTGGAAATTCAACTGATTGGTTATAACTTGAACTTCTTTGTGAAAAATTTTATTTTTGTTGTTAAAGATTTATCGTTTTATTTTGAATTTTCATATCTTTGTGTACAAATTAAGATGTTTAAGACATTAATTTTTCTAATTGAAAATTGATTGCATTTTTAAATCAGAATTCACATTATTAATTAAAAAATTTCAATATATTGTAGAAAATGTATCTTTATTCATTGAAAATTCAACTATTGGGTTAAAAATTCATGTATTTTGATAAAAATTCATTTTTTTGAGTAGAAAAATACTTTTCATAATTAACAATTGATCTTTCTGTGTTTTCCGGTTGAATGCAATTGTTTTTTCTTCTTCAAATTTCAAACTAAAATACTTGTTAGTTGAAATATCAATTATTACATTTCTCGTAGAGACTATCTCCTTTGGTTGAAAAATCAACTACTTGGTTTAAAATGAAACTACTTTGTGAAAAATTAATATTTTTTTGGTTGAAGATTTATCATTTTAGTTGGAAATTTCATCTCTTTGGTGGAAAATGCAGTTATTTTTTGAAAGTTTTGATTGTTTAAACATTAATTTTTTAATGAGAGAATTCAACCATTCCATTAGTTGACATTTTTTCTTCTCTAGTAGAAAATTGATGTATTTTGTTAAAAATTTGACTTTTTTGGTAGAAAATTAATCCTCCTTTTCGACAATTGAACTATTTGGTTAAAAAATGTATTTTGTTACAAATTCGACTTTCCTGGTGATGAAAATTTATTCTCTTGGTTGCAAAGTTAACTATTTAATTTAAAATTTAACTATACGGTCCAAAATTCATGTATTTGGTTAAAAATTGTAGTTTTTTCGTAAAAAATTGAACCTTGTGTTAGAAAATTGATCTTTTCTAGTCGAAAATTTATGTATTTTGTTAAAAATTCGACTTTTTTGGTAGAAAATTAATCCGCCTTTTCGAAAATTGAACTATTTGGTCAAAAATTCATTCATGCAAAGTTAACTATTTAATTTAAAATTTGATTATTTGGTCCAAAATTCATGTATTTTGTTAAAAATTGTACTTTTTTCGTGAAAAATTGAACCTTGTGTTAGGAAATTGATATTTTCTAGTCGAAAATTGATGTATTTTGTTAAAAATTCGACTTTTTTGTTAGAAAATTAATCCCTCTTTTCGAAAATTTAACTATTTGGTTGAAAATTCATGTATTTTGTTGAAAATTCGACTTTTTTGGTTAAAAAATTAATTCTCTTTATTGAGGAGTTAACTATTTAATTGAAAATTTAACTATTTCGACAAAAATTCATGTATTTTGTAAAAATTGTACTTTTTTGGTAGAAAATTAAACCTTGTGTTTGAAAATTTATCTTTTCTAGTTGCAAATTAATGAAGTTTGTTAAAAATTTGACTTTTTTGGTAGAAAGTTAATCCTCCTTTTCGAAAATTTAACTATTTGATTAAAAATTCATGTATTTTGTTAATAATTCCACTTTTTTGGTAAAAAAATTAATTCTTTCGGTTAAATAGTTAACTATTTATTTGAAAATTTATCTATTTCGTCAAAAATTCATGTATTTTGTTAAAAACTGTACTTTTTTTTGTAAAAAATCAAACCTTGTGTTAGGAAATTGATCTTTCATAGTTGAAAATTGATGCATTTTGTTAAACATTCTATTTTTTTTTAGGAAATTAATCCTCCTCTTCGAAAATTCAACTATTTGATTGAAAATTCATGTATTTTGTTAATAATTCTACTTTTTTGGTAAAAAAATTAATTCTTTCGGTGAAAAAGTTAACTGTTTAATTGAAAATTTAACTAATAGGTTGAAAATTCATGTATTTCGTTAAAAATTCAACTTTTTTGGTAAAAAATTAAACCTCGCGGTTGAAAATTGAACTATGATCATCATTATTATCATACCGTTAAGCTAAATTCCTTTCGGCTTGAGCATGACTCACTCTTTGGTTGAAAATTGATGAGTTTTGGTGAAATTCGTTTTTTGGTTTAAAGTTAATTTTTTCAAACCCATGACGTAGCTATTTGGTAAAAAAGCAGTGGTTTGCTCAAAAATTAACTATTTTGTATAAAATTATTTTTTTGAATTAGGAACTAATTTTTTCAAATGAAAATTTAACTATTTCATTTGGGATTAAAAATTGATCTTTTTTAGTTGAAAATTTCAACTATTTGACAGAAAATTTATGAAATTTTTTGAAAAATTAACTATTCAGTGGAAATTACACGTATTTTGTTAAAAATCTATCTTTTTGGTTAAAAAATCAACTATTTAGGTGAAAATTCATTTTCTTGGCTGAATATTCAGCATTGTAATTGAAAATTAATTTCTTTAGTTGAAGTCTGAACCATTTTGTGTAAATTTTCTTTTTGGGTGGGAGGCGCTGAAAAATAATGTTATCAACCCGAAAGTTTAATTATTCCACTTTTGGTGGTTTTTGATCTTCTTTTAGTCAAAAAATTCAATTCTTTGGTTGAAAATGTATGTATTTTGTTGATAATTGGTCTTTTTTGTATTAGTTTTTTCACCGAGTGAAGTCAGCGAAGTCAGGAACTAATTAGCACGGCCGCGAATGGGAAAGATTTACTGAATATCTCATTTATTAACAAAAAGAAGTTCCTCCAAAGAGGATTGCTCGGTATCAATCTTTTTTCATTTATTTGCATTTTTACAACATTTGCAAGCCCGGAAATTATTCACGCTCCAGCAATATGGTGCTGAACGCGACTTGTTAAAGGCTGTTTTATGGGTCTTACTCCCGTGGCCTCACCGCGATAATTTAATATTCCTATTGTCTACTCTACAGTCTGACGGCCCTATCCATTGAACCGTAGGTATTTACGCACGTTAATTCCACCGAGTATGGAATAAGGCACAGTTAAGTAAATTAAGAACAGACCTACAAAGTTGCAAAAATCTTGAAGCGTATCTTTAATTCATGTAATTAACTCTAATTATTCATTAATGCCCTTCTTGGGATACCGAAATTGTGTCTTTAATGGCACGCCTATTGTATACCGTATCAGTATGGAATAAGGCACAGTTAATTAAATTAAGAACAGACATGTATACAATGGGGTGATTTTTTTTTTTTTTTTTTTTAATTCAACTTGGAACCCCTTCAAATAGTTCCATTTGTTGAAAAAATAACCTCTGATTTGTTTCAGAATTAAAAAAATATATTTAGAGGTCACTCAAGGGCATTTTAGGACAAAAATGCGCATTTTTAATTAAATTGATGCTTGTAATTGATTATTCATTTCTGATGCGTATGAATTTTGTTCTTTACAAATCAATATTGCACTCAGATTTTGTTCAGATTTTCACAATGACACTCAAAGGTCACTCAAGGTCATGTTAGGGCAAACATTGCTATTCTCAATTAAATTGACGATATTTATTGATTACTCATTTCTGACGCCTATGAATTTTTTACTTTACAAGTCAATATTGCATTTAATTTTTTTCAGATTTGAAGAATGATTTCCAGAGGTGGCTGAAGGTCATTTTCGTAATAAAATATTAATTCAATTGACTTTTCTTTAGTTTTTTTTATAGATAAACAGTTTCAATTTATTTATTTCATCAACAAAAAAATTAGTTAAGTTGTTTGATAAATGTTTGTCATATTATTTGAAGGACATTCAAGGTCCTTTCGCAATAAATAACCTTTTTGTAAACTGTGGTACTGAAAAAACAGCGCTAAAACTTGCATATCAGATAGTCGTTTATCGTCAAATAAGTTTTCCTCTTTCTTCTCTGAAAGGTAAATCATTACCTAGTCTGCTGCACTTATGATAATTAATTCTTTGTAATTACAATTTGACAACTAAACTTGATCATATATTATTGAAGCTCTGATATCCTACTGTTTTTAACGGTTTGTATTTTCAATTTGAAGCAAAATTAACAAAAATTATCTACCATGAGAAAGAAATTTTTTTGATTGACCGTTTTTCGCAAAATGACCTTGAATGACCTTAAAGTAATATATGAAACATATTTATTAAAAATTTTGACTTTTTTTTTGCCGCAATGTATAAATACACTGTTTCTCAAAAAAGAACTAGAGAAAATTTTATTGAATCAACATTTTATAAAGAAAATGACCTTGAGCGACCTTTCAATGTTAGTTTAAAAATCTGAAAAAAATCTGAGTGCAATATTAAATTGTGAAGAACACAATTCATACGCGAAAAAAATAAATGTTCCATAAATAGCGTCAATTTAATTAAGAATAGATATTTTGGCCATAAAATAACCTTGAGCGACCTTTGAATGTTATTGTGAAAATCTGCAAAAAATCTGAGTGCAATATTGACTTGTAAAGAACAAAATTCATATGCGCCAAAAATAAATAATCAATAAATAGCGTCAATTTAATTAAGAATAGCCAATTTGTCCTTATAATGACCATGGGCTACCTTTGAATGTCATTGTGAACATCAGAAAAAGTCCAAGTGCAATATTGTATTGTAAGGAACACAATTATCACGCGTCAGAAATAAATAATCAATAAATAGCGTCAATTTAATTACGAATAGCCATTTTGGCCCCAAAATGACCTTGAACGACCTTTCAATGATATTGTGAAAATCTGAAAAAAATCGGAGTGCAATACTGACTTGGAAAGAACAAAATTCATACGCCTCAGGAATGAATAATCAATTATTAGCGTCAATTTAATTAGGAATGAGCATTTCTTTCCTAAAATGGCCTTCAGTGACCTTTGAATGCTATTGTAAAAATCTGAAAAAAATCTAAGTGCAATATTGTATTGCAAATAACAGAACTCATGCGCGCCAGTAATAATTAATGCGTCAATTTAATGGAGAATAACCATTTTCTCCTTCAAATGACCTTGAGCGACCTTCGAATGTTATTGTGAAAATCTGAAAAAAAATCTGAGTGCAATATTAACTTGTAAAGGACAAAATTTACACGAGCTAAAAATAAATAATCAATAAGTAGCGTCAATGTGATTAAGAATATCTTATTTGGCCCTAAAATGACCTTGAGCGACTTTTCAATGTTATTGTCAAAATCTGAAAGAAATCTGAGTGCAATATTGAATTGACAAGAAGACAATTCATACGCGACAGAAATAAATAATCAATAAATAGCGTCAATTTAATTAAGAATAGCCATTTTGGCCTTAAAATGACCTTGAATGATCTTTCAATGTTACTTTGAAAATCTGAAAAAAATCCGGGTGCAATATTGACTTGTGAAGAATAAAATTCATAGACATCAGAAATTAAGAATCAATGACTAGCGCCAACTTAATTAGGAATGAGCATTTTTGTCCTAAAATGGCCTGGAGCGACCTTTGAATATTATTGTAAAAATCTGAAGTAAATCTGAGTGCAATATTGAATTATAAAGAACACAGTTCATATGTATCAAAAATAAATAATCAATAAAGAGCGTCAATTTAATTAAGAATAGCCATTTTGGCCCAAAAATGACCTTGAACGACCTTTCAATGTTATCGTAAAAATCTGAAGAAAAATTCCGAGTGCAATATTGACTTGTGAAGAACAAAATTCATAGACGGCAGGAATAAATAATCAATGAATAGCGTCAATTTAATTAACAATAGCCATTTTGGCCCTAAAATGACCTTGAGTGACCTTTGGACGTAGGGATGAGTGGGGCTACTTCGATCACTTTTTTCATGCGGGATTTTTTCAAAGAAAGTGGACAAATATTTGTATTTATTTTTGTAAAATAAAAGAGCCAAAATTCATCTGCAATATATTTGATTGATGGAGATTTTTAACACTTTCTGTATAAATAAAATTAACATTCATTCCAACTTCTCATTTGATAGAAGTAGCCCCACCAGTGGAGCTATTTCGATCAATATACATACCTAAAAAAATATATAAAAAATAGGAATAAGCAAATTGAAAATAAAACCGAATTAAAGCAGTAAACTACATAAAAAATTGATAACCATGTAATTACAAATCATTTAAATCACACAATAGATGAAAAAATTGAAAAGTAAAAAATTGAAGAAAAACAAATAAGAATTTACTGATTGTATCATGAAATGAAATGTATATAACAACTTACATTCAAATTCAATTTAAACTATATGGAGAATTAATTGAATTGTACATCTGATTAAGAAATTGAAGAAAAATTGAAACTGAACAAATCAAAATTATCAAATCCGACATCAAATCAGAATGAAGGAGAAAATTATTCAAATCGTCTATGAAAATAAATATAAAAATTGATATAATAGATTTCCTGTCCATGAATCATGTGACGCAAATTTTGACTTATATAACAATTATTTCAATTCAAAAGAAAAATTGTTTGAACAAATTATTATTTTTTACAACTATCTTCGCTTATATAAGTGATAGAAAGTTGCAATATCTTCTGAAATTTTTAAATTTTGACTCACTTCTTACTTATCAAAGTATTAAATAATACAAGTTAACAAACATAGTTGTTTAAACAATTTATTATTCTTTATACCTATCTCCTTTTATATAAGTGCTGAAAATTTAATTTTTTTCTGAACTCTTAAGCTTTTTGTCCACTTTCCACATAGTGAGGTGATAAATAATTCAAGTTAACAAACATTCTCATTTCAAAAAAAATTATTATTGTTCATAACTATCTTCTCTTAGATTCATGCTAGAAAGTTGCGAGTTTTTCTGAAATTTTCATCTTTTGTTTGACAATATAGTTAGGAATGAATAAAAACTATTTATATACATTTAAAGAAAAAAGCTTCCAGTAAATGCTTTAGGGAAAACTTACATTCAATATGATCCACATAGAAAATTTGAAAAATATTTCAAATATCTGGTTTATTTCAGACAAATATATTCACAAAGAAGAAAGAGATGATTTAAAAAATTATTCTCTATATTGCTTATTTACCACTTTTTTATAAGTAAAGAGGCAAAGTTGAACATTTAAGAAAAAACCACAACTTTCTAGCACTTATCTAAGAGAATATAGTTATGAACAATAATAATTTGTTCAAACCATTATTATTGCTGAATGTAATAAATTATCAGGTACTCCAAGTAAAACATTAGTTGAAAATTTCATAAATTTCCACCATTAGGCAAAGAAAATATTAATAACATAAATAATAATGAATTGTTCAAACAATTGTTTATGTTAACTTGAATTAATTATTACTTTACTCCAGTTGAAAAGTGGATCCAAAGTAAAAATTTTAGAAAAAAATGAAACCATCTAGTATTAATATTAAAGAAGATAGCTATAAACAATAATAATTTGTTTGAACTATTTTTTTTGCTGAATTGAATCAAGTAATAACTCACACCAAGTGAAACGTGGGCAAAAAGTTGAAAATTTTTCTAAAGAAACGTAATTTCTAGCATTATTCAAAAAGAATATTATCAACAATATTAATAAATCGTTTAAGAAATTATGCTTGTTAACATTAATTAACCATTACTCACTCTCAATAAAAATTCTACATAAAGTGGAAAATTTTTGAAAAACCAGCGATTTTTTATCACCACTTTAAGAGAAAATTGCTAAAAACAATAAAAAATTGTTTAAACAATTTTAGCGTAAAAATAATTCCAGTTCGTAATTAATCATTCGAAAAAAAATTTTCAATTGTTCTTGTTGTTTGACGTAAAAGGCGCGAGTTTGTTCATCAAATCGAGTAAACACCGTAAAACGCTCATTAATTCCTGCAATTAACACGGCGCGATCATTAAAATAAAAGGGCATATCAAAAACTAAGCAGAGACGTAAAAAGAATGTTATTTTGAGGTGAAAATGTATCCGAGCGGTGACCCGAAAACATCAGAAGCTTGGAAGAAATATAATTAAGGGCAGTTTAATTGTTTGAAAAAATATAGAAAAATTTTACTTATCGCATCAGAGTTTTTTTTAATTATCGTGATATAAATTCCAATTACTTCATTGTAATTAGTTTGAAAATTTCAAATTTTCCACAGTTTTCAGCTTCTTTTTTTTAAATTTAAACTAACTTCAGTTTAGGGCCTAACATGTTTTGAAAAAATTCAAAATGAACTTCAATGTTTATTTAAACTGTTATTCTTTATTCTATGAATTATCAAAATTTTCATTTTTGTATTGCAGGCTTTCCCCTATTCTCCACTTTATCCCTTTCTGTCGTTTTTCCATTTAAATTTTGAATAATCCACAATTATATTTTTGATTGAAAATTCATATTTTTTTATTAAAAATTTTATTATTCGGTTGAAAATTTACTATTTTATTTAGAATGCAACAACTTTGTTGAAAATATATCCTTTTTGGTTAAAAATGTAATCTGTTCAAATTAAACTATTTGGTTAAACATTAACTTTCGAAAGGTAATGTTTAACCAAATATGTAATGTAAAAAATCAAAGTTTTGATGAAAATTCCACAAGTTGGTTACAATTTTTTTTTCTTTCTTGACTGAAAATTTTCAATTTAATAATAATTCAGATCATTTGTTGAAAATTCATCCCTTTGTGGAGAAATTTTATAGTTTTTGTATGAAAAAGCAACTGTTTGGTTGCAAATTTAATTATTTTTATGAAAATTTGAACATTTTACTGGAAAGTTATCCTTTTTTGGTTGAAAATTCAACTGTGATGTAGAAAATTCAACAAATTTTCTGAAATTTGGTTTTCTTCTATAGTAAAAAATCCTTTAGGTTGAAATTTCAATTCTTTTTATAGAAATTTGCTCTTTTTTCCTCTTTTTTTTCCTTGCTTGAAAATAATTCTGTTTTTGCCGAGGATTCAACTATTTGGTTAAAAATTGGTCTTGTTTGGTTGAATTGAACTGTTTTTTATTTAAAATTTTTAATTAGTTTGCATAAATACCAACTATTACTTTTTTGGTCGCAAATTCATTTTTTGGTTTAAAATTTAACTATTGCATTTTTAGTTCATAATTTCTTTCTTTTAAATTGAAAATTAAACTAATTGATAGAATGTTTAACTATTTTGTTAAAAATTATTTTTTTTTAGCTGAAGTTTCATCAGTTTAGATGAAAATGTATCTCTTCGGTTGAAAATTTAACTATTTTATTGGAAGTGTGTTTTTTGTTGTTGTTTAAGTTCCATTGTTTAGTAAAAAATGAAGCTACTAGGGAATTCAAAATTTTCAATAAAAAGTAATTTTTTTGTTTGACCATTCAATCTTTGTATCGGAAATTCATCTTTTTGTGTTGAAAATTCACATTTTTGGGTCGAAAATTAATTTCTCTACTGGATAATTGAACGATTTTGTAAATAATGCCTTCATTTTTTTTCAACCAAAAATTTAACCATTCTATTTTAGTTTAAAATACAACTACCGGGGCTTAAAATTAAACTACTTAGTTAAAAATTCATTTTTCTGATTGAAGATTCTTGATTTTAATTAAAAAATTTTTGGTTGTAAAAGGAACTGCTTTGTTGAAAATTCGCTTTTTTTGTTGAAGTTTGTCTTTTGGTGGTAAATTAAAATTTTTGCTTGAAAATTCACCTTTTTGGTTAAAACCTAAACTATTTTATTGAAACTTGAACCATTTTTTTAAATGCGTATTTGGTTGATAATTAATTTCTTAACAGAAAATGTAACTATTCCATTTTAAATTATTTTATTTTTTTAAATTGAAAATTCTACTATGTAATTGAAAGCACATGTATTTTGTTAAAAATTTGTCTTTTCTGACAGGAAATTAATCTTCTTAGTTGAGAATTTAACTGTGTGGTTGACAGATGGAATATTCCCTTGAAATTTCATTTTTTTCGGTGAGAAATTAATGTTTTCAATTGAAAATGTAACTATATAATTCTTAGTTGAAAATTTATCTTTTCTAGTTTCAAATTCAGTTCTTCGAATAAATGTTTTTTTTCTTCGTAAAACACTTAATTATTTGGTGCAAAAGTATTTTTTAAATTTAAAATTCAACTCTTTTCTTAAAAAATACTCTTTTCGGGTTGAAAATGCAACTCTATTCTTACAACACTGCCCTGACCCATTTCGCTGATCAATCTCCCTAGCAATCATCCCAGGTGGAGAGCTTTACAAAGTTATTGAATTATTAAAAATTTAAAAACAATATTGCGTGATTTTAAATTTCCTTAAGCCTCTTCCCTCTATCAATTAACTATTCAACAAATTCAACAAATTAAGGGAGAAATTAATTAACTCATTGAATTTCCGAGGGCAGAATAATGATCTCAAAAGTGATAATCGTTCCCATAATCTGAGTAGATTCATCTGCCTCTTTACAACTCTTTTCACTAACTTTTTCTCCTTCTCTGTCTGTCATGCTCTCGGAGGGGCAAGTATGTGCCCTCGTTAATCGTTCACGGAGTACTGGCTCAACTACGATGCGTATCTCGTGAGCTCGGGCAAGCGTTGCAGAAAAAAAAATTAAGGAGGATAAAAAAACCGAAGAGGCAGATATCCAACAAAGTAATGCGCGATCTTCACAGCGAAAATTAGACGCGGTTAATTATGCCGCGTATAGTGTTCCAGGGCTGTCGTACTTCAAGCTGAGTGTGAATAAAGCCGTACTTGGGAAAGATTTGACGAGTCCGATAAACCTATTCGACTCTTCCGGGCTTCTAAGCCCGGCAAGGAATTTGCACTTCCAATTAAAACTCGATTTCAATTAATTTTTATAATTTTTCAAATTTATGATTAGAAAAAAATCTTGCCGCTACCGCTGTTTCAGAAATTGAGGATTTTTTTAGAAATGATAGTACACTATTGCACTGAATGTACCCTTATCACATTAACACATTACCACATGTCCTATATTGACACCTGTGCCACATTACCCCGTGTTCCACATTATCATGTGTTCCATATAACTTGTGCTATATAACTCTGAATATAGTATGCTAATCAAAAACATGGACCATGTGTGCCGCATTACCCCATATCCCAGATTAACCAGTGTGAGACATGACCCAATGATCCACATTACACTGTGTACCATATTGCCCCTTGTGCTATAATACTCAAAATATACTATGCTAATCAAAAACATAGACCCGATGTGCTACATTACCCCATGTACCACGATACACCATGTGTCATATTACTCAGGTGTAGCGTTTCTACAAAAAAAAATTTCAGGACTCTTCCAGGTTTTCCAGGACAAAAAAATACATTTTTCAAGGTACCTTTTTCACAGTGAAAAAAATACTTTTCACGAAATAGCAGAAATTGTAGGTCTAGTGGAACTAAAAAAAAGTGTCATATGCGAAACTTCTCTTCAAAAAAAATTCAAGGACTTTTCCAGGTTTTCCAGGACAAAAAAGTTAATTTTTCCAAATACCTTTTTTTACAGTGTAAATATACTTTTCACGAAATACAGTAGAATTTGTAGATGTAGTGGAACTAAAAAAAAGTTTCATATGCGAAATTTCTTTTGCAGCCTCAGACTCTGATTTTATGATAAAGTATCCAAATATCCCAACAATTCCAATCCAATACATTTTTTCTGTTAATATAATCAAAGTGAGTTCAATTCCTCGTGTCATTAAATTTTTTATCAGAATTGGCTGAAATTGACTGAGTTATCGAATTTTCAGTTAATTCAAGTTTAGTTTTCAACGAAATAATTAAATTTTGAACGTACGAAATGAATTTTCAACCAAAATCATTAATTTTCTACCAAAAAAGATGAATTTTCACGAGACACTTGAATTTTTAAATAAAAACGATAAATTTTCAACCAACTAGGTAAGCTTTTAAATAAGAAAAAATTTAACCAAAACTCGAATACTTAAATCTCCATTTTAAAAAATTAATTTTACAACAAAAAAACGAATTTTTATCAAAGTAGTTAAATTTTTAAGCAAAGTGATGAATTTTAAACTAAAATGGTGAATCTTCAACTGGAATAGTTGAATTTTCAACCGCGGAAGAGATGAATTGTTCAACTGAAATTGTGGAATGTTCAACTGTATTGCTTAAATTATCAGTTAAAAAAAATTAATTTGTAACCAAACAAGAAACTGAATTTTCAACAAAGTACATACATTTTTGGTCTGAACAATTTCATTTAAAAAAATCAAATCTTAAAAAAAAACTGAATTTTTAAGAAAGGAGTTTAAGTTGAAATCAAGTAATTAAATTTTCAACAAAAAAAAACGAATTTTCATCAAAGAAGTTAAATTTTTAACAGAAGTGATGAATTTTAAACTAAAATGGTGAATCTTCAACTGGAATAGTTGCATTTCCAACTGCGGAAGAGATGAATGAATTTTTAACAGAAATTTTGAAATATTCAAGTGGACTGCTTAAATTATCAGTTAAAAAAAAATTAATTTGTAACCAAAAAAAAACGAATTTTCAACAAAGTATTCAAGTTTTTAGTTAAAAAAAATATTTAAAAAAATAATATTTTGAACCAAATAAGTGAATTTATAATCTGAGAGATTATTTTTTAATTAAAATGATGAATCTTTAAAAAATGAATTTTTAACAAAGGAGTTTAACTTTCAATCAAGTAATTTAGTTTTCAACCGAAAACATTGATCTTCTACCAAAAATGACGAATTTCCAACGAAACACTTGAATTATTAAATAAAAAATATGAATTTTCAACCAACTAGGTAAACTTTTAAATAAAATAAAATTTGTAACCAAAAATGGAATAGTTAAGTCTCCAGTTTGAAAAATTAATTTTACAACGAAAGGATGAACTTTTATCAAAGTAGTTAAATTTTCAGCCAAAGTGATGAATTTTAAACTAAAATAGTGAATCTTCAACAGGAATAGTTGAATTTTCAACTGCGGGAGAGATGAACAAATTTTTAACAAAAATTGTGGAATATTCAACTGGACTGCTTAAATTATCAGTGAAAAAAAAATTATTTTGTAACAAAAAAAAACGAGTTTTCAACAAAGTACATACATTTTTAGTTGGAAAATTTAATTTAAAAAAATCGAATCTTCAAAAACAAAAAATGAATTTTTAAGAAAGGGGTTTAGGTTGAAATCAAGTAATTAAATTTTCAACCAAAATCATTTATTTTCTACCAAAAAGGGCGAATTTTCAATCCAAATACTTGAATTTTCAAATAAAAAGATAAATTTTCAACCAAGTAGGTGAATTTTTAACCAAAAATGGAATAGTTAAATATCCAGTTTAAAAAGGTAATTTTACAACAAGGCAAAAATGAATTTTCATCAAAGTAGTTAAATTTTTGGTTAAAAAAAAATTATGAAACAAACCATATTTTCAACAAAATAAGTAAATTAACAATCGAAGAGATTATTTTTTAAATAAAACGATGAATCTTAACAAAGTAAATGCTCAACAAAGGAGTTTAATTTTCAATCAAGTAATTGAATTTTCAACCAAAATCATTAATTGTTTACCAAAAAAGAAGAATTTTCAGCAAAAAACATAAATTTTTCATCAATTTTTAAATAAAAAAGATAAATCTTCGACCAAATAGTTGAATTTCAAAATAGAAAAGATCAATTTTCAACCATAAATGGAAAAATAGAATTTCTAGTTTAGAAAATTAATGTAATTTGTTTCATTTTTAACAAAAAAATTAAATTATAATAATCCGCAATGTCGAATTTCCTGTCCAAATAGACCAATGTTCAACAAAATAATTGAATTTGCTACCTACAAAAATGAATTTTCAATCATATTTTCGAATTTTGAAACAAGACAATCAAACATTAACCAAAAACAGTTGAATTTTCAACAAATAAATGAATTCTCAGCGCAAAAATAAAAAGTTGATATTTCAGCCAAACAAAATAAATTTTCAACAAACTAGTTCAATTTTCAACCAAAGAGTTGAATTTTTAACAAAATATGTGAGCTTTTAACCAAATAGTTTAATTTTCAACCTAAAATGATGAATTATTAATGAAAACGGCAAATTTTCAACAAAATACATGAATTTTCAAATAAATAGTTGAATTTTTAACTAACAAAAAATTTTAAAATATTGATATCCAATTTTATATTAAAATTATACAAAAGTAGATTCTACACTTGAGAAATATTTCTATTTGTACATTTATGACTTTTGCGTTTATAATATTTTTTCGAAAACGTCGTGCGACGTATTCCCATGACGTCGTGAAACAATACTCAATTCAAGGTTTCCCGCAGGGACCGTGGCGGGACTTGAGGGAATTGCGCAATTTTAAATAACCGTATACGGGGGTCTTGATATGATGGAGATTTTACTGTATTTTTTAAGTCTTCTTTAAGCTCGAAAGATCTATTCGCTATAGAACAACGCATTAGAAACGCGAAAAAATGTAGAATAAACGTGAAATCCGTGTATAGCCAACGTTACTTTCTGGGGGGGCTACGGTTGTCAACTATGTGTGACTGTTGTGGGGGAGGGGGGTGTAAAAATATCTCAAAATTGGTAACGTAATTTGTGGATGACCCCTAAGGACCATATGAGACTGGCACTCTGTTACATTTAAAATAACGTATTCGAGGTCACTCTCATGTACTTAAATAGATATTAATGATTAAAAAACATTTAATTTTGTGGAAAAAAAACGATCTAGTGGATCTCATTTTTATTTAAAAACCTTTGACTTTAGGTGGGCGAAAATTCAAAAATTAAATTCTGAAAGGAAATTAAGTATTCGATAATTAATTACGAGACATTTTGTGCTAATATTTCGTTACGCTTAGCAGTGATTTTTTGTTTTTATTTTCGTTATAAACAAATAGTTTTGCTAAAAGTGATTAAATATGTGTTTTTTCGATAAGCAGAATTTCCGCTGATCCTGTTGCAAGTTATATCCACGCGTCGCGTAACTTTAAATACTCCGTTACTTAAATTTTAACTTTGAATCGCTTTTTAACGTTTGCGAGCTTGCTTTTTCAATTAAATTATGTAAATATAACCACAACGGTCGAAATGTAAAAATTGAGGGACGTAATTTTAAAACCTGAAATGGATAATTCAGTTTTTCTTAACTTAACATGATTCTAGTTCAATTAACTTGAAACTCGTACTGTGTTTTAGAACCTTATCTTGAATCGCCATAGTTTTTAGGCATAAAAAGCGTAAGAAAATGTGAATCTGGGCAGGCTGACTTCAATTACTTTTGATCTAGATTATTCATCTATTTAAAACCACTTTTACAGTATTCTTTATACTATAAGAAATTGAATAAAAAAGTTTATATGAAAAATGTCATCAAATGGTAACGAAATAGTAAACTAACTAGTATCTTATATTATAAGTTCACAATTGAAAAAAAAAAATTCTTTTGAAACGAAACATATTTAACTAACTCAATATTTAGTATTATTATTTTATTATCTTAAAAACTGTTATGGCTTCAATTTTTAAGCCTTCTCGTCGATCCGAGATCTGAAATTGGTCAAATTCCAGTGTTTATAAATGAAAAATGAATATCTAATATGCTAATTTTGTATTTTGCCAGGTCATCTCACAGTAGCTCAGGGTCGGACAGCAGTGGAAGTAGCAGTGATTCCAGTGAATCAAGCTACTCATCTTCGTCGAGCGAAACCAGAAGGAAGAAGGGAACAACTCCCCCAGTGCGCAAAGATTCGAAAGCTCTTGACGCCCTTAAGGTCAGTGGCGCAAAACAACAGATAAAACTGACCTTGAAACAACCTGTACATAGCGCAACACTGGTGAAGAAAGTCGATCGAAGCGCTACGATCGCTGGGAAGAAAAGGACTGCGGATTCACCACCTCTTGGTGACAGCAAAGCCAGTGTCGCCGCAGCTGCTGCCAAAGCCGCGAAGAAGGCCAGTTCTCGTCGTGAAGAGCTCTTGAAACAACTCAAAGCTGTGGAAGATGCCATTGCTCGAAAGAGATCAAAAGTTTAAAAAATCGAGCTTCAAATATCACTCTGAATGTCGAGTGTTTTCGTGTTACTTTGGCGTTGCATTGATTCTTTAAACACTATTTTTATTATAGTAACGTCGCTTAGATTACAAAAATCCGTTAAATGCAGGTAATATTTGTTCTTTTTATAGTAAACTTTGATACGCCTTTTTATTCGCTATAACTAACTGTGTTTCTTTTTCGATTGAAGAAAGTGCGTATAATAAAGCAAATGCCCGTTATGTTTTTTGGTTAAAATATGTGCTGTACACAATTAGTATTCTAAATATTTAGCAATAAATTTTGAAATTTGAGAACAGGAATAAAGGTGAGGATAAAAATAGATATTTGCCGTTATTTTGATTTATTAGTTTAGTAAATACTGACGATTACAAGTTTGAAAAGCAGGTAATTATTAGAAGTAGATGCGTAATTAAAGGTACCTTCAGGTACGTCACACAACCCGATCAAAAATAAAGACCATTACAAAAGCTTCTTTGAAACTTGTATAAATAAATTAATTCTGCGAGGCAAACTTTTCCCAATAGCATCGGCTTGGAATGCCTTTTAAAGCTTCTAAATCTCAGTCTTTTGTACCACTATGCGGAGTACAAAAATTCTCGACATTTTTAGTTGCCGTGTTTGTTCAATATCTCGGAAAGTCCATGAATAATGAAGGGTCTTTTCGTAAAACCTTTACAACTTTAATTAAAAGTATTGTATTTTCAGGGTGGTCGCAGGTTAGAGAAAACCTGGAAATCAGGGATTTCAACAAAAAAAAAAAAACGTTCAAAAGTCGGGGAATTTTTAGAAATAAGTACAATTGTGAAGAATAAAAAAAAATACAATTTGAATTTGTTCTCTCCTTTTTTAAATGATGCGAAAAGTCAGGTAATTTGGAAGGTTAAGTTTTGCGGCCACCCTGATTTGCAATATTTTAAAAAACGAGTATTTATACTTATGAAATTAGAAATGATTAAGACTTTGTTGCGTCATGAGGCTCGCAAATGTTGATCGATTAAAACTTAAATTGAAATAGCTGTAGCTCTGACAGCAGCACTTAAAAGTGGATTAGGGTCAGGTTCTTCTGTTAAAACAACAACTTTCGTCCACTCCCGTCGTTTGCTGCTTTGTCGTAAAGCGTCGATAACAGCCTGGACGTAAAGGCCATCTTCAAACGTTGCTGCTGAAAAAACAGGTTCCTTGATCCATCCCCTTTTGTCCTCGACAGGCATGAAAGCTTCTCTCAAGGCACCGATCATTTTTCTAAGACCTTTGACGTAGGGACGAGGTATAAAATCAGCAACGGAGGAACAGGATTCTTGGAGATTTTCGACGTCCAAGTATAACACTTCTTCCTGGTCTTCACGGCATCCATGCAAATCGCCTCCTCTCACAACGAGATGACCTCCAGGTCCACAAACTAATATCTCTTGGGAAATTTGACCGTGAAGATGATTACTGAGAGTCGCAGTGACGAGAGTACCTCCATTTAATTCCATTTGGAAGCTGCAGAAATCCGGAGCGGTGACATGACGAATTCCAGTTATGTTTTTTGTCGTTCTAGTGAACGTTCGAACTACTGCGTGAACTCGAGAAGCTCGCTGTCCTGTGAGGTGGTGCACCAGGTCAATCACATGACTTCCCACGAGGGCGAGGATTCCTCCTCCCATTGTGTCATCGCACAACCAATCGTAACCTAGAATGAAAAGGAGTTTGAGGCGTCAAACTTCTCTATGGTACTAAAAAATAGCAGTTTCCTTTTTTTTAACTAGTCAAAACAACAAAAAGCTCCTTAAAAAAATATTTATTTGCCTAAAAGCAAAGGATTTCGAGAAAATAAGAGCAGAATTATCTTCGTTGCTTTCGTGCTTACAAAAAAAATATTTAGGACAATATTAGCCTATTTTTATGATAAATTAAATGGTGTTCTGGATTTATTGAAAAAAATGTGTAGAAAAATCTTTTGTACTTTATTTATTTTTTCTTTGAAGAATTTTGAATTTTAATGTATTTAAGACTTGTAGCTATTTTCGATCCGAATTCATGGATACAAGATACATTGTTTTTATTGTTTATGTTGCCGAGTGGAATATCAAATTTCGAAATTATTTTTAAATATTTAGAGTGGACGTAAAAATCTTAAAAATACTGAAAAACGTTTTTTTTCGCGTTCTATTTGGCAGTGTAAATATATTTTTAATTTTATTAGGAATTATTTTTAAAAAAGTGTCACCGAATTCGGTAACACGAAAATCATACGATGCATATTTTGCAACTTTTTTTTTAATTTACGAACAAATAAAATTCTTGTGTTTTTTTAAGAGTTACACAGGAATAAAATCAATGATTTTTTATATCGATTTTTTCGAGTTATGTCTTAAAATATGATTGTTGCCAAGTGGAAACAAAACTTCGGGGCAGACTTTTAAACATGATTAGGCATACATTATTTGTAAATTATTTATTAATCATTAAAAATAAATTAGGCATAAATCATTCTCAAAATTCTTTTGTCATTAATTTCTCAATTTTTGTGTGCGAATTTGTATTTGGGGACATTTCACCGAGTGGAAAGTTGAGCTATATTTTAATTTTAAATTTATAATCAAAAGCAACTAAAATTTCGAAAGTTTGCTCAAATCTAATCAAATGTGAGTACTATACTGTAAGGAATCATGGAAATGGGTAAAGCGGCTGGGACAACACCATTATATTCATGTAGTGTCCATGTGTACTGAAAAAATGCGGCTATTTGGACGGTAAAAATCATGCTATTAGTATAGAAATTTCGGTAGACGTTGTCATGGCCATAAATTTACCGTAAAAAATTAGGCAGCACGTAAGCAACGAAGATATTCATAAAGTTTAGTGTTTAATTTTTTATCTCGATGAGGGAATTGCATGATTTCGTTCGATTGAATTAAATTTTGTTAGGGATTTTCTTTTCTTGAAACAAGAAAAAGAATTTCCAAAAGCACATTGCATTTTTCAAACTTGACGATTTTTGTACCATCCTAACGTATATACCAGGGTGATTTAAAAAAAAAATCAAATCTGAACACGCCCTCTAGTCTAAGTTGTACCATTTTAGTCAACAAATTTTTCCAATAAAAAAATTCAAAATCGGATATGATTTAGAGGTCGCCTATTTGAGTTTTTTTTATTGATTTTTTGCTGTTTTTATTTTCTCAATAACTTGATAACCCATGTATTACATTTTTATGCATATAAAATGATCACTGTAATTAAATTATCAATGTAAATAATGTTTTGAATTTTTTAAATGTAATTTATAAGGAAAATTATACTTTTTCCCCTTTTTTCTTATTTGTTTCACATGTTTTTATAATAAATAACTTGTAATAATTTACATTATATTTTGTAGTTGGCACAACGTATGTCAAATTCTTATAGAAAAATTTTACTCCATAAATACTAGAATTACATATTTTTAAGAAAATTATCGTAGGGCCTACTCCCGTTTTGAACCAAATCTGTATTCGGAGTGAAAAATTGGCTAATTTCAATAGTTTTTGTATAAAACTTTTTTTTTCTATTCTAACCCGAGCATAAAAAAACAGTTTACACGAAAACCTTATATTAGCCAATTTTTCATGCAAAATTGGTTGATCGAAACTTGTGAGTACATTCATATAATTGAAAATGAGATAAGTATAATTTATTTGATTAATTGAAACTAATTTTGTAAGAAGCCTTGTCCGTTACATCAGCGACATATCATTTGTATGAACACACTTTCTAATTAAAATGAAAAAATAACTTTACTAATGTTATGAATTAGAAAGAAGGGATGGAATTAGCTTCTTCCTTAAAGATTAAGCTTCCATTTTCCATAAACAAAAATCGTTTGTTAACGCTTTGGCGGTGTTGAAGTAGAAAAGTTTACCGTTACACCAGCAACACGTAAATTTTGAAACAAACCAATTACAATTTTTCTATATATTCTACGTGATTTTTCTACATTTTATTAGAGTCAAGAATAATTTTAAAACAAGACACGTGATTTTCATATTTCTATCTTATAAAATATAAAGAAGACACATTTTAAAATGTTTAAAAATATAAAATGGACACTGTTAGAATGACATTTCGCATGTACTAGAGGCGAAGTTACCGCCATCAATAAATAACTAGGATATAAAGTCTAAAGGTTACAGACGATTACCCATATGCATACAAATTTAATACATGCATTTTCATTTTTTTAACAAATAAAACTTTAAAAAATGTTTTCAGTGGTGTTGTCCTTAAAGAAAAAGTGGCCTGGCGGTTATTTCCACAAACTACGTTACCAGTTTGAGGGAGGGGGGCTAAAAACTAAGATTAGCAACAGAGGGGGGGGAGGTAGAAGTGGAAATAACGTTACGAACTCAAATAACATTTAGAACTTAAACCCGATAAGAAAATCCAACTATATTTTTAGGTAAAAATTAATTTTTTATTCAAGAGGCAACTATTATATTTTTGGTTCGGAATTTCGTCTCGTTTGGTTAAGAATTATATTATTTTGTTGAAAATGCGACTATATTGTCAAAAAGTCATATTTTTGTATCAAATGTTCAACTACTTTGTTAAAAATTCATTTTTTCAGTTGAAGGATTATCTATTTGGTTGAAAATTGAACTATTTTTATGAGAATTCGTTTTATGTTTGGTTGAAAATTAATTTTTTAAACTGATAATTAAACTATTCCATTTGTGGTTGAAAATGTGTCTACTGGGTTAAAAACTTATCTTTTTCGTTGAAAATTCAACTTTTTGGTTGGAAATTCATGTATTTTGTTGAAAGTTCGTCTTCCTTGGTAGAAATTTAATCTTCTTGGTTGAAAAGTTATCCCTTTTAGTTAAAAATGCAATTCTTTGATTGAAATATCAGCTGTTATATGATTCGTTGACCACTACTTTGTAAAAAATTAATTTTTTTTCTTGAGGGTTCGTAATTACAGTTAAAAAATGAACTATTTGCATTTCATGAACTTTCGAGTAAAAAATTCACCTATTTGGCTTGATAATTCAACGAATTGTTAGAAAATTAATCTTTGTGGTTGAAAAAACATATTTTTGGGTTGAAAATTCAACTTTTTTTTATAGATAATTCGTCTTTTTGACTTTAAAATTGAATAATTTGGTTGGAAATTCATGTATTTTGTTAAAAATCCGTGTTTATTGGCAGAACATTAATCTTCTAGGTCGAAAATTCATCTTTTCAGTTGAAAATCTAACAACTTTGTTTAAAATTCCTTGTTTTTTATCTGAAAATGTAACTATTCCATGTTTGGTTAAAAAATTATCATCTATATTGGATAAGTTGGAAATTCGTCCTTTTTTTATAGAACATTAATCTTCTTGGCCGAAAAATCATCTTTTTGGTTGAAAATTCAACAATTTTGTCGAAAATTCATTTTTTTTTTCAAAGTTATTTTTTTGATAAGAGTTTTTATCTGAAAATTTAACTACATTCCATTTTTGGTTGAAAATTCATCATGTTTATTGTGTAAGTTGAAAATTCAACTTTTTGGTTGGAACTTCATGTATTTTGTTGAAAGTTCGTCTTTCTTGGTAGAAATTTAATCTTCTTGGTTGAAAAGTTATCCTTTTTAGTTAAAAATGCAATTCTTTGGTTGAAATATCAGCTGTTTCATGATTCGTTGAGAACAACTTTGCAAAAAATTAATTTTGTTATTAAGGATTCGGAATTATAGTTAAAACATCAACTATTTGCATTTTATGAACTTTCGAGTCAAAAATTCACCTTTTTGGCTTGAAAATTCAACGATTTGTTAGAAAATTAAACTTTTTGGTTTAAAAAAATATTTTTGGGTTGAAAATTCAACTTTTTTATGGATAATTCATCTTTTTTACTTTAAAATTGAACAATTTTGTTGGAAATTCATGTATTTTGTTAAAAATTCGTGTTTATTGGCAGAACATTAATCTACTTGATCGAAAAATTTATTTTAATAAAAATTTATCCTCTATATTGGATAAGTTGGAAATGTTGTTTGTTGAAACTTTATCATGTATATTGTATAAGTTAAAAATTCAACTATTTGGTAGAAAATGCATGAATTTTGTTGAAAAGTTGTCTTTTTAGGTAGAAAATTAATCCTGTTTGTTGAAAATTCAACTATTTTGTTAAAGTCATCATTTTTGGTCGAAAATTCACTATGTTGTCAAAAATTCATCCTTTTGGATTAAAAATTCATATTTTATGGTAGAAAAGTCATCCTTCTTGGTTAAAAATTAATCGTTCTCGATTGAAAAGTAACTTTTTTATTGAAAATTCAACTGTCGTCGAAAAGATTAATCTTTTTGGCTTGAAAATTTTACTATTTGGTTGAATCTTTAACTATTTTTTGGAAAACTCGTATCTTTTACTGGAGAGTTCATCTATTTGATTGTTAATGCAACTGTATGTTTGAAAATTAATTTCTTTCGGTTGAAAATTCAACTATTTGGTTGAAAATGCAATGTATTTCGGCTCGACATCCTAGGAATTTAAAGTGTTTCACATTGAATGCAGTACGTTATCTGCATTAATTTTATTTATAAGAATTTATAAACGTAAATCCGTCTTTATCCAACGGCTACTTTACTTTTGGGGGAGATCAAAAAAGCCCAAAATTGGTAACGTATTTTATGGGTGGCCCATAACTGGAAAAATTTTCCGTGTGACAAGAATTACCCTGGCGGCGGCAAGCCTCGACTGCACCAATGCTTAATTGTTTTCATATGTAATAATTACCTTCGTGTAATAAACTCCCCATTTGTACTCTAATGTCGATAACGGTTGCAGGTCCGCCAAGAAAACCATCTTCAAGAGCCTTCTTCATTTGTATAAAAGCAGGAAGAAACCTCAAACTGTGGTTGACAATACTAATCAAAGAAGGATAATACTGAGCTGCTCGAACCATTTTCAGAGCTTCGCCCTGACTCAGACCAGCTGGTTTGTCGCAAACTACATGTTTGCCGATTCCTAAGGCTTTTACAGCAATCTGAGCATGTAAACTCGGTGAACACACGATGAAAATTAAATCCACGTCCCTTCTTAAGAGAACGTCGTCGATTCGACTCGTGTGAAAAGGGATTTCCAGCTCCGTTGCTAACTCTGAAGATTCCGCAATCGTTCTTCCCCATATTGCCTCGATTTTAAATCCCTTTTCTCTCAAGAAAGGAATTATAATCTTGACAATACTTCCAGTGCCAAACACTCCAATTCCAGGCAACATTATGTGTCAACTTTTTCGGTATGAAATAATCTTCCCCTCAAAATTAAAAAATTATCTTTGTTCTTGGACCATTTTAAATAAAAACACTTTTAATTAAATTTGAAATAAATAAATAAAAAATTGACATTGTTATTGAAACATAACCTCTGAAGAACACCAATATTTATATTTCTTTTTTTTTCATTCACTGAATTTATATTGCTTTTTTATTCCTTATGTTCCATTTTGTTTTTTCTTCTAACACAATCACTAATTTATAAATAGCTGGTTTCTCTAAAATAAAAACAATGTGAACGACGTACATCAACTTGGTTACTTCATGTTACTGAACTTTATACTCAGCTGTTTTTGACAAGCAGGCCCACCCTTGCCATCTCTGACTTTGCCTTACCATACCAGTAATTACCATATATCGGTAAATGCGGTAAAAACTTTAAAAAGAAGTAATTTTTTTAATTCTTGCAGAAAAAAGGTTTTTTCAGGCAAATGTTTTATCAGTATAATAAATTAGATCCCCAGCTCCATTAATTTGTTGTTTTCTACCCGCATCAGGCGTAAAATATCAAATAATAAAACAAAATTCAGTAAAATAGGTGAAGAGACAACAAAAATTGTCTCGAAACTTCGAGATTCCCGGCGTAATTTTCTTCAAATTACCATGATGGAAATTTCGAAACTTCTTAATAAATGACTGAAATAAATATATTTTCACATGATTTTACCACATTAAGTATTTTTTTAAAACTTTTCACAAATGTTTAAATTCTCGTTGATGGAAATTAATGCTTTGGTTTGAAAGTTATAAGTTTACTCCCGCATGTTCTTCCCTTTTGAAAACTTTCAAGAAAAAAAAAAAATATATACATATAGTTAATTTATATAAAAACACATTTATTTCAGTCATATATACTTATTAAGTATTTTTGAAATATGAATAATTATAATTTGAAAATCCCGCCAGAAATCTCGAAGTTTCGAGAGGATCAAGACATTTGTCGTCTGCTGTTCGTCAATTTTAATGAATTTTTTTAATTATTAGATATTGACAGTCTTTTACGTGCAGTAAAAAACAAATTTACTAAGCAGAGGACCTCATTTATTATATTCATAAAGGATTTGGCTTCAAAAACTTTTATTCTGTAAGAAATTAAAGAATTACCGGTTTTTACCATGATTACCGGTAATTACCGCAATGATTAAGAAAATAAGCTAGGATTGCAAAGAGATTTTGGCAATTGGTCCGGTTAATAACTGTTTTTCTTCGTAGTTTTTATCTTTTATCATGTGCAAAACTTCAAAATCAAAGGTATGCAAAGTGAAAATTATTAAAAAGCGGTTTCAGGAATACCGTCTTTGATAGAAACCTCGTTAAAAATGTATGTATACAACAAAATTCTATGGACTTTCTGAACAAGTTTTTAAATATATTTATACTATAGGAATTGCATTTGCAACTATAGTTTTTTTCAAAACCAAAATAATGTAAAGAAGGAAAAGAAGAGAGAAGAAGGTGAAGAGCGAGAAATGAAAACAAAACTGATTTCGGTAAGTGAAGAAAAAATTAACACAATTTTAATATATATTATAAAACAGTACTGTTTTTAATAAGTTGTCATTATTGGATACAAAACTAACCAAAAAAACAATATTGATATAAGCAGCAGACCAATTGTCATAATAGTTAAAGATAAGACATTAATCGAAGTGATACAAATATATAACCTAACCTCAAAATTTCCCATTGACTCGATCCGGGATTAGATCTATTATGAATAAAATACTGTAATTGTTTTAAATGCAAATATTTACAATTGGCGGAAATAATAATTTGCACGTAAAAATGTTTGATTCTTCTAGAATTAAAAACCAAGCCTCTGTCAGTGAATTTCTTCTCGTTTTTTAAGAAAACTTTTAATACACTTCCAAAAATATCGCCGTTTTATATGGTTTTAAATAACTTGGTTCCCTTTTTTCAGATTCCCTTGCCTTTTCACTTTTTTACATTTATTGCTACTAGAAGCAATTATTTTCATATCTTGGAAATTTGAATTAACCAAGAAGAGAAGAATAGAGAAAAATTAATATTTTCAGGTTTTAACATCAAAGTGAGATTAATTCTATTCTTTTATATGCGATTTTTCCATCAGGTAAAATGTACAACCAGAGAATAGATGTTCTCTGAAATTTAATTCTGTTTTTTTCAGCAAGATATTTTCAATTCGATTAAGAGACACTAATTTCGAATTTTGATTTCCTTCAATCGTAAACCTTCAGATGTTTTCATTTATTATTTTTAGAGTAATTATTGAGTAAAAAGGTTTAAAAACACTGTATTGTTCCATGTTCATATTTAGCATTGATTTACCGTTAATAATTGTGGTGAAAAGTGGTTTTCAAATTTATTAACACAGACCGATCTCTATATCTCCTATTGTACCCTATATTCAATTTAAAACTTTAACTTTAAGAACTTAAAAAAATATATAATAAGATGAAAGCTTCCAAGAGTTAGGGATTTAAAAAAAAGTAGCAAATCAGGAAATTTATGAATGAAATAACTGTAAAAATAATCAGGGCTGATACACAGTCACTGTTAGTCACTTTTTTCTCAAATTACTTTTTAGTCACTTTTTTAAGTGAAAAGATCACATTAGTCACTTTTCTATGAATAAATTAACTCATGAGTTAATCACTATTCAGTTCAGGTCTATGCCTATTTCTGAATTTTCGTAAATTCTTTTGAAATATTTCGTGGTATTTTTAAAGATTTTGAGAAATTTTTGATAGATTTCAATAATTTGAAAAAATTTTAAAGATTTTAGGGTATTTTTAATACTTTTAAGGCATTTTCAAGAGCTTTTAATTTGAAATTGTAGGGAATTTAAAAAGCTTCGAAGGAATTTTTCATTAATTTGAAGGAATTTCAAAGCGTTTGAAATATTTTAGGATAAAGAATTTTCTAGAATTTAGAAAGGTATGGAACGAGTTTATAGGACATATAAGGTTTCAAGATATTTTAAAAGATGTTACAGGATTTTATCAGATTTCCGACTATGTCAATGATTTTAAGGGATTTTTAAGCTCTCAATGTATTTTAATATATTTTCTAGGATTTCAGGAAATTTCATCGTAGAATTTCACGCGATTTTATATTATTTTAGTGGATTTCAAATAATTTATTCACGAGAAATGAGATATTTTGTAGGATTTCAAAATTTTTGAAATATTTTAAGGAATCTTAAAAGATTCCAAGGAATTTCCAATTGATTTCAATAATTTGAATGGATTTGAAAGCGTTTGAAATATTTTAGGATAAAGAATTTTCTAGAGTTTCGGAAGGTGTGGAACGATTTTACAGGATCTATAAGGTTTTAAGATATTTTAAAAGATTTCGCGGGATTTTATAAGGTTTCCGAGGATGTCAATGATTGTAAGGGTTTTTTTTTAACTGTCAAGCTATTTTCATCAATTTTTCAGGATTTCAGGAAATATCATCAGTTTTAATAGAATTTCTCGGGATTATATAATATTTAGTGGATTTTAAAGAATGTACTCATGAGAAGTGAGGTAATTCGTAGGGTTACAAAGATGTGAAATTATTTTTTGAAATTCACCCTGAATTCTTATTAATTTATCCTGAATTCTTTTAAATCCTTGTGAACTCTCTAAATTCACTCAATTTTATTCAAGTCAATGGCTTTTTTTAACAATTATTGATTAATTCATCTTAAAGTCTTTTAAACTCACCATTAATTTGTAGGCATTTCATCAAATCGTTTTGAATGTCCTTTTAATTTTTCTGAACTCATATCAAACATCCTCATTTCAATCAATTTTTTCAATCGTTTTTAATTCACTTAATTGCCTTTTAAATTCAGCTTGATTTTTTCAATGAATTTCATCGAATTCTTCTTATTTCCCTTAAATTCCTCTGAACTCACTAACATTTTATTGTGATCAGTGGAATTTTTTGGATTTTTAAATTTTTCCAATTTAATTGAATCCTTTTAAATTTATCTTGAAAAGTTTTAGTATTAGTCACTTCTTTAGTTAGAAAGTAGTAGAGGTTAAAAGATTTGAATTTTTTGGGATTCACCTTGAATTCTTTTAGATTCCTTGAAATTCTCTTGAATTTTTGTAAATTCTTCTCGTTTACCTTAAATTTCTCTAAATTTATTCCAGTTTTACGGAAATCAGTGGAATTCTTTTGATTATTAAAAATTTTCCAATTAATTTGAATTCTTTGGAATTTAACTTGAATTGCGTTGAAGTCTTATGAATTTATCATGAATTTTTTACCCGTTGAGCGCGAAAAAAGTACCCTATGAGCGTGGCTCATATTTTATCCCATTGTGACTTTAAGTCATGCATTCATCAGGATTTTCTTTTCTTTTTCAGTGGTAGGATTGGAATGAAATCAGTGTTTACCAATAGCGTGATGTAGTTTAATGTAATGTGATATCATTTGTGTAACATCTGGCGGGTATCGATCTGGAAGAAAAGTCGCCTGTTCATGGGATTACAGATTCTGAATTTTTCTCTATTATTTTCTTCTTATGGGGATGGCCTCTATGAATTTGAAGAAAAGAAAACCATCAAACTTTAATTCTTTATAAAACCAAAACTTTTTACAGTATACAATCTCGAATTGAAAGCCTGTTGATCACTTCTTTTGTAATGTTATGGACGTCGTGAAACAATTAATCTTACTGAAGCTTCTTATGAATGTTTTAACTTTTCTTTCTCTTCCTTCTTTTTGATGATAGAAAATGGATTATCAAGTGCATTTAGTAATTCATCGAGGCAGATCTGTTTACGATAATCTTATCGTGAAGTCACATGATATCATTCCGTACCAAAAAGATAAGATCCAAATTGAAAAAAATGCCGATGGTGATAGTTGTCCAGAATGTCGCATAGTAATTCAACTGCAGTTGAATAAAAAAGGACTTAATTCATATTTGGTATCCCTTTATGTATCAACCCTGCGAAGATCTGATTTATATCGGATATCCGCAATGCGAATGTTAATTCGATTCTCTAAGCAAAAAGTACCTTGTAATGAAAAGTGGATAATTTTAATAAAATTGCGGAGCCCAAGAAAACACTTTATAGACTACGCATGGTCAGTTATCTTCTGTGAAACGTAACTTACTTTCAATAAGATTTTTATTTTGCTCGATTTTAGATAAGATTAATAATAATGTGCACATTTAATTCAGGAGTGAAAGGATAACACGAATGGCATCAGAGAAAAGGGAAATCGATCATGCAATGTCGTGGTTATCAACTTTAGGAGGAGCATTTTCTGCCTTGGGCGAGGAAATACCTTATTGTGTAAGAAATTATCTTCTTAATGGCACATTGACCACTAAGGCAACAAATTACATAAGAAAATACTATCATTTTTCATCTTATCGGCAGGCGGAAGTAGCTGGAAAAATATCGGTGAAGCAGTTTAAATTGGCTTATCGCTTAGGAGATCCGCTTTTGGTAGCACGCTGCAAATTATACGCAGCTTTGAGTCTAATTCAAAGAGGAGATCTCAAGACACCAAAGCATATGTTACGGGAAATTTACAGGTTCGGAATCAAAGAAAAAGATGTGCGGCTTCAAAATATGTGTCAAGGAGTTTGGGCAAAATTAAAGTATTATCACAGCAGGAGGCAATTAAAAAGATCTTAAAATAGAATAGCTTTTTAGCTAATCAAATGAGAAATGATGCGTGTTGTTCTTTGTATATTTGTAAATAAAAATGACTCGAAAAAGAGTTTACTGCGAATGGAGTTAAGAGAAATCAACTTCGAAGAAGTTAATTTTTTAGGGTTCATAAATAAATTACACAAAATTACAGAAAAGTCTTTTATTGTAATCAAATATTTTGTAAATGAACACTTCTAGGTTTATTTTATGGCATCGATTTTTGTTGATTGACTATACACACTTGTATTTGGCTCTCGTTTAGTCATCTAAATGCAATTCATTCTAAATTGCTCGTGTTTGCACGCACAAAAATTCGATTTTTATCTTGTTTTCTCTTAAACTTCTGTGCTATTTTCTTCACATGGTAAATAAGTAAAAATTCATTATTCTATAGTTGATATTGTAGTGTTGGCAATTTTACGGTATGTAATTAATTAAAATCTATATTATATACTAAATAGTTTATATTTTTACGAATACTGCGCAACATAAAATCGAGTCTAATTCAGACACTCGTTTATAGACTAAAATTGTTATCTATTACATGCAGCTTAAAAAATTGCAAATTTATTTCACGCGTACAAATCTAGAGTAATTAGACGTTTAGAATTTGATATTAAAACATACCAATAAAATTACTAAGTGACACTATCCTCGTTTCATACCATTGGCTTTTTATTACTGAGCGAGAGTTCCCATCGGATCCCAAGCGGGCAAGACTATAGGTTCTTGGTCGAAAACTGCTAAAACATCAGCAGGTACGTACTTCTTATCTACAACAGCTTCAAAAACGAACTCCATGAACCAATCAGCTGTACAAACTTGATAGCCCTTGTCTCCTCGGTCCTTGCCCCAGGAATTTTCAATACGGAATTTGGTGATTTTTCCGTCATTCTGAAAGAAATTTAATCAATTTTTAATTTATAATTTATTTTCAATAGAATTTTGACAAGAACAAAAAGCCATTTTTATTACTTTCTTCAACACCATAATGCAATTCGAAGCCTATAATTACAGGGTGGTCACTGGGCCAGGAAAACTGGGAAATGACCAAGAATTTTTTGGAACCAGGAAATGACAAAAGTGAATATATTTTCTGATTGGAATAATAAAATTTCTAATAGAAAAATAAAGAATTTTCCAATTCGAAATTTTATTAATTATTTCTCGGACGTAAAAAACTTGGAGCACATACTTTCATGTAACTTGATTCTGATTGGAAATTGTTTGAATCCTTAATTGTAGTAGAAAATCTTATACAATCACTTCAATTGTCACTTCATATCATACGAAATAACACGGTAAGGTGCCCACTAAAATGAATTGTAATTATTTCAAATATCATCAAATTTGTAACGGGTTGACACGAGAACAATTTCGTTTTTGACAGTTTTAATTAATTATATCCAAAAATAATTGGCCCTATTTTAATCCAGAAAAATTCCGCTTAACGAAACGTGAATTGAAATGAACTGCCTCAACTCCCGATATAAGAACGGTTTCGGGCATGGATTGCAGTGGCCTTGATCCTAAACTGAGGGAATCCAAACGTAAACAAGCAGGGCCACATGAATCATTTCTGTTGGATGCGCGAAACTGCAGAGGACATCAATTCTAGGAATATCGTAAACCGAGGGTTCTTATATCGGGAGTTGAATATAATTAAACATTTGAATTTGAAAGAGTAATTTAGTAATTTGTTGTAAAACTTGATGAATTAAACAACCTAAAATCTAGGCATAAAACTCAGAAATTAATATTTCAACCCGTATAGATTTAACAAAATTTCGAATTGAAAGCATTAATATTATCTCTTACGGTTTACGTGATATTTACAATTGAAAAATTACGTTTATAGTTTTACGTGGATTTCCACGTATACATTTGCTAACATTGACTTATTTCTTGTAAACAATAAATTTAACGTCCTTTACAAGATGCAATAATTATTTTCGTATTCATGACAAATGCGAATTCTCTATTGTTAGATTGGAAAATTCAACATTTTTTGGTTTGAATTTAAATTGTGCAATTTAAAAATTAAAGCCTTTCAATATATGATTTACTATAAATTAACTACATTTAAAATCCAATAGACAAACATTTAATTTTTATAATTAGACAATTTCAAATTAATGGCATTTCAAATTATACCATTTTTTTTATTGAAGCATTGAACAGTGTCTGGTTTAAAATGTTAATTTTTCGAAATTGTACAATTTCCCAGTTAAAGCCTGGATTTTTAAATAATTAAATCGAAAAGGTTTAAAATGTTAAGTACATAACTTTAGACGGAAAATTTATAAATGAGACTATTTAAATTCAAAGCCTTAATAATTTTCAATGCTTTTTTTTTAATCCGACGAATTTTGATTGCCCTTAATTTAACATTATCCAATTTTGAAACAGTGTTCAATTTTTATTATTTTTTTTTTAAATTTAAATACCTCGAAATAAAAATGGTTTGATTCTGATGGTTTCTGCTTTGAAATTGTACAATTTTAAATGATTTTCATTTGGAGATTGTCTAACCTTGAAAACTTCGATTTTGTACAATATTGAACGTTTGATGAGTTTCAGATTATTTAATCTTTAATATTCAAATATGAATTTTAAACATTTGAAATTTATAATTGTTCGGCGTGAGATTCGATAACATGGTGATTCACTTTCGAGTACTTCAAATTGTAAATTATTTATAATTTTGAACGTTCAAAAATTGAAAAATAATCGGAAAACCCCGGTTAATGACTTGAGTGGCCACCTTGAAATAAAAAACTTCAAATATTTTTTAAGTTAAAACGATAAAACTTGTGAAACTTACATCAATGGAAACACCAGTGAACGCCATTGCATGGGTCATCGAGGAATCTCCATAGAGAAGTCTGTCAGCTTTGGAAAGAGTGATTTGAGCATCAGTTCCGAACATCGCCTCATAGTCATGAGCCTTAAGATCATGAATTCCCTCCTTCATGGCATATCTTTTGGAAACTTCACAACCGAACCAGACAGGTTCGTTGTTCTTTATACTCTCAGCACACAACTTCAAAAGTAACTCTGGAGGTTGGTTGTTATACAAAGTACGACCGCCACCCCATACGTTCCCTAAACAATCCAGAGTATACAGTTTTCCGAAAGGATTAGTTGGTCTTGGGTCAGTAACGAGACAGACTTTTTCATCTACATTGAAGCAGGGCTTAATGTGCTTCTCGTAGAATTCTACTGGCGTGATAGGTCCGATACTGGTGTAAGTCTTTGTACTAGTATAAAATTCCCAAGTAAACGTTTCCGAGGGAATACCGACGCAGATACCGATGATCCTATAAATAACCAACATTTGCTCTTCGATTTTAGCCTGAAGATCAGCTTTGGATGCTCCGCTTGAGATCAAAGTTCTGAGAACTTTGGCATATTCTCTAAGTTTGGTTCTCAAGAGTCCATTCAAACGAGCGGTTGCTTCACTAGTGGTCGATTCCGGGAAACAGGATTTCGGGACAAGTCCATGTTTTTTAATTAGGTTCACTGCCATGTCCCACTGACCACCATCACCTACGAGATCCTTCAAAAGGAAGGATACTAAACGTCCATCGACTGCTTCGCCTCGTTCCGCAGTTTCAACGACGTTTTGTAAAAAGTAGTTGCTACGTTCAACCTAAAAAAAAGGCATAAGTTTTTAGTCTCGCTGTTTATTTCTCAAATCTTAAGACTCCAAATGCATTGCTTTCAGCAATTACAAACATTCTTCATTAATTGTATATACAAACCTTATCCCAGAAGAGAAGATAGGATTGGCTAAATTCAAATTCCTCCAGGTTGTGCATCTTCATGAATGGAGACCTAATGACGTTCAACATTGCGAAGAGCCAGCAGCGTCCGGAACTTTTTTGGTCAGTGATTGGTTTTCCTTCGGGGTCAACCTTGTGCGTGAAAATCTGCTGGGTGTTCTGAACTGTCTGCCTTGAAATGCAAGCTTCAGTCGGACTAAATTTTGTGCATACATTCTGGGCCAAAACATTTCGGGTGTCGCTATAAAATTCCGAACGAAGCTTCCTCAAGAATGTGTGAGATAAAGATCCGGCTGAAAAAAAGTTTTCAAAATATTACAGCACTTTTGAATAATTAATTTGGGGTAAAAAATTTTCTTTACTGAAATAAGTATAAACTTTAATAAAGGAAAATTGTAAATAATTACAAACACTAATCATATATTCTTCACAATATTTTTATAAAAAGCTTAAAAAGTTCTCACAATGAACGGCTTTTTGAAGTTTTCAATTCTTGGAAAAATTTTCAACTGTTGAAAAATGTACGGTTTCTAGTTTCTATTCGAAACTTGTAAAGATGCCGTTGCTACAAGGGTCGTATTACAATTCTTATACCTGCCCATGATCCCTCACGGATAATCCAGTTACAAAAATAAGAAATGAGCCGGAAGGCGAAATACGAGTTGGAAGCTTTTGCCTTATGACATTCTTTCTTCACCTACCATTATACATTTTTCTAGTTCAACTAAGTACATTCTTTTTTTCTTCCCCCTTTCATTCCTTTACGTTGGAATCTAAAATTTCGTTTCTTAACGTTATGCCCCATACCACAAAGTTAAACGTGTTAAAATATAGATATATTTTTTAATAATGTTATTTCTTAAATTTCCAACGTTATGATGTATCAAAATATGCGGTAGCGAATATTGTCACCAGAAAACCGCAAATAACAAGCTTTAGAATAGCGAATAGCCGCCACGTATACAAGAAACCCGCAAATATCAAGACTTGCGATAGCGAATCGTTGCCAAGTACCATAAAAGTATCGCAAATATATAATCTCGAAGAAACTATGAATTTACATAAGATGGCGATACAATTCTTATTCAACTACAGTGAAATTTAAGAGATCAATGTAAAATTCGAGTTTCTTCATGATTGATTAGCCTGATAAAACAATATGCTTTTGAAAATTATTGTTTTATCTCATTTTGGTTTCTCAAATCTAATTACTTATTTGATATAGGTAGAGTTTTTGGATTTGTTATTTGCATTTTAAATTTTTGATAATTTTGGAGTAAATCAATTTTTATTATAACTCGAGGAAATTGGCGCAATATACATATTCTATATGTATATTCATGAACATGTTTTTGAAGCATAACAATTATGGAGAAACCCTTTAACATTGTCACTTTACCAACAATATTATGTAGAAAAGAAATAATATAATCGTACGTAGAGGGCCACGCAAGTATTGACAAAATGACACGAATGGTAAAATATCCAGCTAAAACCAATTTCACCACCCATTATAATTTTCCAAAAAGTCTTTTAATTAATTTAAATTTTCCCAAGCAATTTACTATGCTTTCCCTTCTCTTTGTAAAAAACACTTCCCCTTAATTCCTTTGTGTCAAACATTTCCAAACGACTCACATCTTTAGAATTTAGCAACGTCATCCCGTTCTTGTTTGACATATTTGCAGCACGATAACAAAAAGATTGTGAAAAAAACTATAATAAAGGTTTGTTTAATTTTTGTGAACATAGAACTGTAATAAGAAAATTAATTACAGTCAGGAATAAGTAAAGAGATACAATTATAAATTGGGGTTATGATAGGATCGAAAAATGTATTTTTGTTAATACGGAAGCTGGGAAAGTTTTAAAGGAAATAAAAAGACGTGTACTTACTACCACTCATCTTGAGAATTGGTGAATAAAATTGCAGAATCGAGCGTAAACAAACTGACCACGTCAAGCCAAAGTGAAAGTGGCAAGTGGGACCTGACCTGTGTTTCTCTCCTGACCACCACTCCTGAATCCACTAGTCTAAACTCTCCCCCCTATCAGTTCGTTGCACTGCAGTCTGCACTGATGGTTCGTTGCCACGATGCACACACCCCCGCGATTGAGAAATCACCATTACCAACATAAAAAAAAAGAAACTGCATTTTTCATTTCTCCAGTAGTGCAGCCTGCAGCTGTGCAGACTGCGTGCTAAATACCGGTAAATTTGATTCTTCATTGATTTTTACTAACTGAAAGCTGAAAAAAATGACTGCGTCAAACCCCGAAAAATAGGCGGAGCTGCAAAAAGGGATGGACTTAGTCCTCAAATTTTGGGGCGACTAGCCGAACTTATCAAAAATATTTCATGTCCATGTGAGTGTATCCTCAAAAATGTTTTCACATTTTTTTTCAAAACCAACTTAAGTTCACACGAAACGCGATATCGAGTTGAAATTTTGGGAAACTAAGTATATGAAACACTAAGAAATGCGGGTCTGGTTCTAAATTTTTATAATTATGACAAAAGCAACCACAAATTTTGTTATAATTATAAAAATTTAGGACCAGGTCCGCATTTCTTAGTGCTTCGTATTTAGTTTCCCAAATTTTCAACTCAATATCGCATTTCGTGTAAACGTTAGTTGGTTTTGAAACAAATGTGAAAAAAAATTTGAGGTTATGCTCACATGGCCTTAAAGATGAATATTTAATTTCCTGGTAATTTAACTTGAAAAGATTCTTCGAAAAATCGCGGTTAGAAGGCTTTTGCATTGAAAAGTATTCGAAAATTTCCTGTTCAGTGGTGATGTGACAATATTATTTAATTTTTTTCGATGCCGTTTTTGTCCTCGCGTTTTGAAACCTTATAAGAATCCCTTTCTGCACCCAGTGGCTTTTAGATACCCCAAATCGGCCATGAAATGGAATACTTTAATCCATCTTAAATTTGAACATTTCGCTATTCTTATCGACTGTTTTTCGAATAATACTGACCTGGAAGTAAAAAGATAGAGGTCCTATGGTTTTGAATCTTTATGATAGGAAGAGATAAATCAAATCTATATCTCTTTGTGAATCTAAATTCACGTCTATCTTTTCCAATATTGTCATACCCCTGGCGAAAGTTTCGAATAGGCATTTCGAATTAGTCCGAAATCTGTATCCGAATCAATCCGAAAAAAGTTCTACATCCAAATCGGTTACAAATTAATCCGACTGAATCCGGTTCAATCCGAACCAAATTTTCAATCAGAATGAATCCGAGTTCGGATTTATTCCGATTGAAAATTTGGTTCGGATTGAGTCGGATTAATTTTTAACCGATTTCGATCAAATGAAATTGAGAACTTTTTTCGTATTGGTTCAGATAGATTCGGATTGGTTCGGATACAGATTTCGGAATGATTCGGATTGTTTCAGAATGAATTCCTGTCCGAAACTTTCGCCAGGGACGTCTATCTTTTTCTATCTCTTTTTAAATCTAAATTCAAGTCTATCTTTCTATCCCCTCTTCTCTATTTCACCCTAAGATTTCATCTATCCACGCCAATCTTTTACTATCTCTCTGTTAATATAAATGTCCGTCTATCTTTTTCAATCCCCTCTTCTCTATTTCACCCCAACATTTCATCTATCCACGTCAATCTTTTACTATCTCTCTGTTAATATAAATGTCCGTCTATCTTTTTCAATCCCCTCTTCTCTATTTCACCCCAAC
>JAABKJ010002655.1:588324-640100 GCA_011634705.1 Andricus grossulariae | reverse complement strand
ATTTCATCTATCCACGTCAATCTTTTACTATCTCTCTGTTAATATAAATGTCCGTCTATCTTTTTTAATCCCCTCTTCTCTATTTCACCCCAACATTTCATCTATCCCCGTCAATCTTTTACTATTTCTCTGTTAATATAAATTTCCGTCTATCTTTTACAATACCCTCTTCTCTAACTCATCCTATATCCTTTGTCTAACCACGCCAGTCTTTTTCTATCTCTTTGTCAATCTAAATTCACGTCTATCTTGTTCAGAACCGTCTTCATTATCTCATACAATCCTTTATTTATACCCACGTCAATATTTTTCTATATCTCTAGATTAATCTAAATTTCTGTCGATCTTTTTCAATCTCCTCTTTCCTATTTCATCGTATCAAACATCTATTTTTTTCTATCTATTTTTCAATCTAAATTAACGTCTAACCTTTTTCAATACCCTAGCTCTTTTTTATCTCATCATATCCTACATCTATCAACGTCTATCTTTTTTCAATCCCCTTTTCTCTATCTAATCCTATCCTTTATCTATTCATGTCAAACTTTTTCTATCTTTGTTAATCTACATTCCCACCTATCTTTTTCAATCTCCTCTCTATCTTTTTCCATTTCCTTGTCAATCTAAATTTAAGCCTCTTTTTCAATCCTCTCTTCTCTATCTCATCCTATCCTTTATCTGTTCAGGTCAACCTGAAGGTTTTACCGCTAGATGACTGACGGTAAAAGTAAACAAGTGAAATCAGTCTTCGGGTCTATACGTTGTCTTTCTGGTACGCCGAGGATAGAAAAAGAGATAGAAAAGGATTCAAATTTATATTAAAGAGATAGAAGAAAGTAAAGGAAAAGATAAGGGTCCTCGGCTAGGAATGATGGAGAGATTGAAAAAAATTGTAATTCGTAATACATAGATAGGCTAAGCGATAGAAAAAGATAAGAATCCTCGGTCACGTAAGGTAGAGAAAGAGATAGAAAATTATGGAGATTGCGATACGAAAAGATAGCGTTTTAGAGATGCAATTAAGAGACCCATTGAGAGAGATAGAATAGTTCTATATTTTTTAATCTTTCTACTTCCAGCATGATTTTATATTCTTTCATCATATTATATTTTTTTAATTGATCACATTTGAATAAAGCTAGAGTTTTGTGATGAAGTGATGTATTGTTATGCACAATCCTACTAGATTTTGCACATTTTTATGCTTACGAAATGCCTTCTAATGCGTCAAACGAAAATGGTGTTTTAATGTACTTCAGGTTCGTTTGACAGCTGTGACCGGCTTTGAAAGGGATTGGAATCTAAATATTTTTGCTGCTTAATCGGGGATTCAAAAAAGGACAGAAAAGGCATTCCTAGGTATTGAAATTTCTAATACCTTTGAATGCAAGCATCTTTATTTTTCAGCAATAATAAAAATAAAATATGATCAAAAACTTGTTTAGTAAAATAAAAATAACACTTTATTGTAAGAAAGATTAGTCATTTTCTTTCAATTTAAATTGAATTATATTTTATTGCTCAGCCTCAAAGTTCCGCTTATACTAATTACTATCTTTAATATATACATATTTTACAAAAGAACGTAGTATCACTTTTAGGAACGATTCAACTTTTGAATCTCTTCACAAACCAGTATATGATTTTTCACGGCATCCAAGGTCGCGAAGTTTTTAAAACATCCACTACAAATCGTTCGACCTCTGCAACATACTGAATGCGCTATCAAATTTGCAAATTTAGGAAACATTTTGCCGCAGAATTTACACTGTTTTCGGTAATGATTCCCCATGTGAGCGACATAAGAACTTTTCTTGTTGAGAATTTTTCCACAAAGTTCACAGGGATACTCATCGAAACGGGTAAGCGGTTTCAAAAAAGATTTTATCTCCAACTTTTGGAAACAATAGTTACACTCATGGAACTCCTTCCCATGTTTCTCGAGATGTAGCATGTAGAGTCGTGGAGATTTGGAAACTGCCGAGCAGAATTTGCAAGGATACTTTTGTTCATTGGAGGGTTTTATTTTCTCCATTTCCAGGAAGTTGTGCAATTTAGTGTAAGTGTGCTCCACTTCGATGTAGGTTTTACGCTTATTTCGTTTCGCGACTATCGTTCTACAAACTTTGCACACAAATATCGTCCTATCGATTTCGTTGAAACGCAGTGGGTTCATTGTCGAAGGATCAGGCTTGACTGCAGATTTACTACATGAAAAGAATATTTAATTAACATTTCACGCCAGTAAACAATGTAAGCATGTTTTATTTCAGTTGAAAAGGGGAAAATTAAGTTTTCAGGAAATAAAACATACCTCGAGTTACCAGTCTTCCTTAAAGGTTTTGCGATGAGAACTTCTTCAGTGTCTGCTTTTAGGTTTTCGTTTAAACTTAATGGATCCTCATCAGCAGAGAAATGGCCTACGATATTACATGCTTCATAGTCTAATGGATTCGAACTGTCAACAAAAGAATCGTCATACAAAAAAATATCCTCTGCTACATCCAAGTCCTCAAGCTTAATCTCTTCCTTTATTTTTATTAACATTGACGTACTTTCGTTACTTTCCATTTCTGGCTTCTGAAAAATATGAAAACAAAACATAGGTTGCAATTGCTCTGCTTATTTTTTAAAAGTAATAGAATGTGTTTTTATTGGTAATTTTTTAAAACTTTTATACTAACATGCTCAGAATCTACATTTTACAATAAATTAGTTTACTATCCCAAACACTTACCATATTGGTTAAAGATTGCAGCATTTCAACTTTTGGTATGAAACGTATTGGATGGAAAAAACAAAAACGTATTCTACTGCCAAATATGCGACGTAAATTAATAAGTAATAGGTTATGTTCGACTAAACATTCCAATTAAATATGGATTCTGTGCCTGTGTTACATACTTGATGTACATGGAAATATTTCTAATTAATTTTATTAAATAACCGATTTATTCAATACAATATTCAGTGTCACTCCTGTTTAGGATTAAACGCACTAATACCAGTCACAAAACAAACAGTTATTTAGCATGGGAGCAAATCAGCAAGACACGCCATCTACCCAGTCTACTGACACCATGATACATATACCTATATATACAATAGTGCAATTCACGCATACTGCCATAACTTTTTGTTTTCGTGACTTTAACAAATGAGTAATGCCATGACAAATCATCTGAAAGATTTTATCTATCTGGTAATTTTGATAAAAATTCTAGTATCCGGTTTCTTAGGTGTTGAAACAAAAATTCTAAAATAATTTGTCAAAAATTCAAAAAACTTAGGAGATAATCAAAACATTGAAAATTTTGGTTCTTTTTTTTACTTTCATAACTTTGGTGATTTTTATGATATTAAGGTGCATTTTTAATTATTCCTAATAAGACGCAGTTTAGAAGAAATATTTTTTGAAAAAAAAATTACAACAGGAATTGGAATTTTAAAATAACTTTGGTGATTTTAATGATATTAAGATGAATTTTTTTATTATTCATAATAAGACGCAGTTTAGAAGAACTATAAAAAAAAAAATTACAAAAGCATTTGGATTTTTAAAAAACAATAATTTCTACTACAATTTGATTTAAAACAAAAAATCTGTACTTTCACAGGAATAATTTCTAATGATAACAAGAAATGCAGTACATTTTAATTTAAAAATAAAATACGTAAAAGACAAAAAAAAATTACTTCAGTGTGTAAATGTTTACATCAAATGTTCTTCGCTTCAATTTTGTTCATAGAATATTAGAATAATTATTTAACTAAAAAATTTCTTGATAATCTGGTATTTATCTCACTACAATATGATTTTGGAAGAAAAAGAAATGTTTACTTTCACAGAAATAATTCCTGATGATAACAGAAAATTTATTGCATATTTTCATGAATTCTTAACTACAATATTTAAATTTAAAAGCAATAAATAATTATGTAACTCTACAATGTTTTTTGATAAATTTATATTTTTTACTACAGTGTGATTTTTGAAATAATTTTACTTTCACAGAAATAATTTCCAATGCTAACAGAAAAATCAGTACATGTTAATTTCAAAATTTTCAAAAACAACAAAATTTTTATAAGAAAATTTGTTTACAAAATTTAAAGAAAAAATTTTTATATTCAATGTTTAATGACAATTTGTATTCTTATTACTGTGTAAAATTTTTTTCATCAACTTCTCGTCGATAAGGAAAAATATTTTTTTTTAGAATATTTGAATAATTATTTAACCAGAAAGTTTTTTTTTTTTAATTTCGTACTTTTACTACAGTGCGATTTTCAAGGGAACATTTAACTTTCAGTTATAATTCCTGATAACAGAAAATTCATTACTTAACATTATTTCTCTTATACAAAAAAATTGTTTTAAGGGTATTTTTCATAAAAAAGATTGTTTAAAAATTAAAAGAAATTTTTTTTCTTAAATATACGTCCCTAAAAATAATGTTAAAAGAATTCTTCGACTGTGATATTTTTTGGCAACTTGAAAAAAAAATTACCACATTGTAATTGTTTTTTCATCAATTGTACTGCGTTAAAAAATGTTTAATGAATACTGGAAGATTTAATAATACTTATTAATAAAATAAAATAAAATTCAATTCAACAAAGAATTTATATAATTTCACAACTGAGATCTTAACCAAAGAATAAACTTGCAATTGTAAAACTGCGTACCTTCAAGACATTACCTAATTCTTACAGATTTAATCAAATTCACTGATGAGAGTCACCATTGTGTGCCGAAACGTTTGAAGCAACTTAATGGTTTCCCATTTACCTGTCCTAAAGCAAAAAACGATCATCAACCATTTCTACAAAAACAAAATTTTAAACTGATTTAGAAAAAAAATTGATTTTTGATTTTCTTTAATTTTTTTTAATAGATAGCTTACCATTTTCTCTAAAACTTCTAAAAACCCTGCAAATATAACCCATACGATTATAATATTCGTCTATTTTTACATGGTTTTTCACATCGTGTGCATCGTCTAGATGTAAGTTTTTTTTATTATTTCTCGTAAATTAAGGGAGATCCCATTTTTATATTTACAGGGTAGAAAAATTTATTCGTGAAAAATCCAAAAAGTTGAAAAATTTTTACATTCTCATCTCAATGAGAAGGTATTGGTTTTATGTGAAAAATGACTTTCGCGGATTCAATCAAATGTCCCAAGTGAGTAGGGAGCGGCTGGCAGGTAAGCCACCTTTCATTTTAGTTCCCGAAATAAAACAAATAGGCAGACAGGCCGCGCTTTTGGACCTTTAATTTTAGTTCCGGGAAGGTTCAAGGCAGATAGGGCGCGCTGCGGTAAGTCAGTCGAAATCAAATACACGGCATGCGCAATCTCCCACCTCATCTCTGTTTTTACATTCGACTTCCGACGACTTTTGCTTGCCGCCGCGCGCCAAGTCCAAAATACGTTTGCGGTTGGCTTTGCAGCTGTTACTGTGTGATACGGCTCACTGAAGACGCAGCCGTTCGTGAACGACGCGCACGAACACATAGCGCCAACCAATTGCGTGTAAGGCTGCTTCTATCCATGCCGGCGGGATACTTACGAACGTAGAACCATATTGCATACGTTTATAGTATTAATACTTTTTTTTCAATAATTCGAAGTTTTTTACTGCCCAAAAGCATTTCGAATTGTTGAGTTTTCACTTTATATGTAATTCAAAACCCTTGTCTTGTTTAAAACACTGATATCCCTGTTGGAATTAAAAAGATTGAAAAAGATAAAAATTGGAGGTTAGGAAAAGATAGAACTATTCTATCTCTGTCAATGAGTCGCTTCTCTATCTCATCCTATCCTTTTTTCTATCCACGTCAATATTGTTCTATTTCTTTGTCAAACTAAATTCACGTCTACTTTTTTCAATGTCCTCTTCCCTATCTCATCATATCATACATCTATTAACGTTTACCTTTTTCTATCTATTTTTCAACGTAAATTCACGTCTATCTTTTTCAATACCCTCTTCTTCATCTCATCTTATCCTTTATCAATATTTTTCTATCTCTGTTAATCTAAACTCTCGTCTATCTTTTTGAATCTCCTCTTCTGCATGTCATCGTATCCTAGATCTATCAATGCCTACCTTTTTCTATCGGTTTTTCAATCTAAATTCACATCCCACCCTGTATTTGTTTATGTTAATATATCCAAGACAGCCTGAAGGCTATAAAAATTGATCACAAGTATCAAAACATTGATTAAAATAATATCTTTGTTTATGAGTATTTCATAAATGTTTCTATTTATTTCCTTTCTTCTTTCCTCTTCTTTTGTTAGTTTCTGATTGTTTTTGTACGTTAAAAGAAACTTTTAGAGTAATTTGAAGTAGGTTCAAGTAATTTTAAGCAAGTTAAGTGGAAATTTAGTTATTTTAAGTAAATTTAATTCAAGTTCTGGCGGAAAAGTCGAGAAAAAGTCAACTTTTCACTGCGATTTACCAACCCTTACCTGAAACTGAAGTTTCGGGTTTTGATTTTCTTATATATACTCTCTACGATGCCTGTGATTGGCCAGAGTGCCCCACCGTGGGGACTGGTCGAGCTAGCTGAGCATCATATCGAAACAGGACATCCCTGCAAAAGTTGTCGAATTGAAAAGTATTGTTTCGCGTCCACGAGATGTTCTCGTGAAATCTGCTTTTCAACAACCTCGGATTGGAGGATAGTCCAAAACTTTCATATGTGATACTTCGCATATAGCGTCTACATTTTGAATGCCACTAAATGCGAAACAAAAATGTCAAGTAAATGAATCCTGTCCAATGCGGGATTTCGCGTTTATTAAGATATTATTCAATCCGAAGCAAACCGAAGACAAGTCAATCCTCATTAGTCGGAGATTTCTCTTTCATTTGAATAGTACTAAAGGCGATTGAATGAGAGTAAAGTTTGGAGTAAGGTTAAAACTTTTTAATACGAGTGTTCGCATTTATTTCAATGATATTGAGTGCGAATGAATGAGAGGAATATTAGAGCAAGTTGAAAACTTTTGAATGCAAGAGTTCGAATTAATTGGAATGCTATTAAATGCGAATAACTCAGAGGAAAGTTTACATCAAAGTGAAAACTTTTGAATGCGAGGATTCGTATTTGTTTACATTGTTCAACTTCGTAAGGCGATTTGAATACTTTTCAAAGCGGAAAGGCCGATTGAAATATATTTTAATGATTGATAATTAATTTAGTTAATTCAGTAATGTAATACAAAAATAAATACTTAAATACTTACTTTTTCAGCTTGTAGAAAATCTATTTCTGTTTTTTCAAAAAGTGAGAGACTTATAATATAATGTATACAATTTAGTAGAGTTGATGACTGCATTTATGTAGGTTTATTATTTAATGAGTAAAGTTTAATGAAATTCGAAACATATTATATAAATAATAATATATAAAGAAGAAGTTGTAAAGGCGTGACAGGAAACATAACCTCATTTTGGTATTGATATATCTATCACCCTTCATGTTTAGTTCGAAGATCTGTTCTTTTCTTTTCGATCGCTGGGGTTAGTAATAAAAAACCACAATTATTTTGCGACGTTTCGTCAGCTTGGTTTGCTGACCTCTTCAGGCTGAAATTTTATTAAACACCACCAAGATATAGAAGAAATTTCAGCCTGAAGAGGTCAGCAGACCAAGCTGACGAAACGTCGCAAAATAATTGTGGTTTTTTATTATTAACCCCAGTGATCGACAAGAAAAAAACAAATCTTCGAACTAAACATGCAGGGTGATAGATATTTCAATACCAATAAGACAAGTCTTCGATCTAACATGGACTCTACACGACGAAACACACCAAGTTTTTTCCATCATATTAAACAAGTTTATGGAATAAACAACAAATTACTTCTAAAACGATTTACTGCCACTAATCGCCGTTTGGTAGAGACGTCTTCTCAACGAATATTTCTCCTGAGGTTCAGGTACAATGATTTGACTCCACATCGCATTTAAAATTTGTGTACACATTATTCGAACAGTTTCTCCTTTCATAGTTATTCATGTGATAAAAGTTTTGCTGCATACAATAACTATACATCTGAAAAAATCTTAAGATTAGAATTTCGAGATATTAATTATCATATCCAATATTTAAATAAATGTCTAGCAAACATCAAAAAACAGACTATGAAGTCCGGAATAGAATATAATATATAAAAAAAAATTTTAATTGTTTAGTACTAAATATAATGCCATCATACGCAATTGTAATGTTCATCATAAAAGAAAGTTTGATACTTTGTTATTGGAAAATGATCGTGAAAAAACTGTAAACAGAGACTCTTGGTTCAGTAACCTGTCTAAAGAACAAATTCCGGTAGAAGTTATTGATATTGTATCTCTGGGTCCGAATCATTGTGTACCGCCGAAATTTTCAACTAAAGATGCGATAGTTTCTATTCAAAATTTAGAAACTTCACTACCATCATTAGACATAAATGACTCCATTAAAAACGAAATAAGAAATAATGTGACGAACAATATTTTTAATATCATGAATCAGGACACTCACATCTCTGTCGAAGAAAGGTCTTTTGCCAAAAAATAAAAAAAAATAAAATCCTTTATTCAAAACAATTCTGACATTCTTTTTACAACAGCAGGTAAAGGAAATCTAACAGTTTGCATGAACAAAGCAGATTATTTAAAAAAAATGCACTGCCCTTTACTAGATTCTAATACTTATAAAAAATTGAATAGTAATCCTCTTAAAAAATTACAAGAGAGCACCTCAAAAATACTAAAGAATTTGAATGATGACAACTTATTAGGATTTCAATATCATAATAATGAGTTAACTTTGACCAACACTACACTAGCTAAAGGTTTTGGTTTACATAAGCTTCACAAGGAAGATATACCACTTCGTCCTATAATTTCATTAATTAATAGTCCAACCTATGTTTTAGCACAAGTTATATACAATGATCTAAAAAAGGGTATAAAAAATCCTAATTCAAACATTAAAAATAGCCTTGATTTGAAAGAGAAATTAAATAACATAAGAATAGATAGTGATCAAATATTTATGTCCTTAGATGTCAGTTAGTTATTTACTAATGTTCCTTGCTCGTTGGTGTTGGAGAGCCTTGATAGAAGATTTCATGATATTCAGGCTAATTGAAAAATTTCTTTCGAAGAGACAAGAGAATGTATAAAATTCCTTTATGACAATACTGATTTTGTTTTTAATGATAATATATACCAACAAATTCATGGTACTCCGATGGGTTTACCCATTTCACCGTTACTTGCAGATATGGTCATGGATGACCTGGAAAATAGTTGTTTGAAAATGTTAAAAGAAAAATATAATATACAGCTCCCCTTCTATTACAGATACGTGGACGACACGATCTTATGTGTCAAGAAGGACCATATTCAGCTAATTACCCATATTTTTAATTCTTCTAATGTTAATTTGCAGTTAACTTTTGATCTAGAAGAAAACAATAGTATTAACTTTTTAGATATTTCTCTTTTGAGAGATAAGAATAAAATTATTACAAAATGGTACCAAAAACTATCTTTATCAGGCAGAACTATTAACTATTTCTCATGTCATACAATCCAAGTAAAAAAGAACATTGTATTCAACCTTGTTGACAGGGCAATGATGTTATCGCACAAAAAATTTCATGTCATGAATTTAAAAATTATTACACAAATATTGTTGAATAATGATTATCCAATAAGTTTTATTAACCAACAAATTAAAATTTGTAAATTAAAATTGAAATATAGTACTAACCAGAATAACTCTGCGCGAAAACAATTATTGGCCCGTCAACCAAAGTCAGTTTACCATTCATAAAAAAATTCTTTGATAAAACTTCCCATTTTTTCAAGAAATTTAACATATCTACAATTCCTTCGATAAAACATTCCTTGTCATCTGTAATCAAACTAGGTAAAGATAAGACAAAAAACTGGGAAGAAACCAACGTTGTTTACAAAATTCCTTATAAAAACTGTCCTGCCTCTTATGTGGGTGAAACTAAAAGAATGTGAAAAACGCTCATAAATGAACATAAATACAAAAAAAAAAAAACTATTTGTTATTAATGTACATCGTAGCACACACAACCATGAATTTGATTGGACAAATGCCAAAATATTTGATTTTGAGTCCAATTGGAAGAAACGTTTAATTTCCGAAATGATATATATTAAAAGTAATAATAATGGTATTAACAAAAAAGAGGATATTTATAATTTGAATCACATGTACAATCCAGTAATTCTCAATTTAAAAACATAATTCCGTCTTTCGTAATTTATTTTTGTACGTCATAAGAAATTAATAAGAAATTAAGAAGAAATTATTACCTGAAAGTACAAGCTTCCTAATATAAATACCCCTCTGTGGTCTAATCATAGCCAGTTACGGTCTTCACCTCACAGACGATGTGTACACGTCAATTTTAATCGCAGACTAGTTGAATTATTTTTCAAATTTATAATTTTAATGACCAACGTGATTTTTTAATTTAAACTTATAAGGTAATTTTTTTTTTTTTTTTTTTTTATGAATTTCAAAAATTGTTCTTCTATTGTTTATGTCTTGGTGGCATTTAATAAAATTTTAGCCTGAAGAGGTCAGCAAACCAACCTGACGAAACGTTGCAAAATAATTGTGGATTTACTATTAACCCCAGTGATCAACAAATAAAAACGAATCTTCAAAAAAAGACCTTGGATCTAATGGGCCCAATTGGAGAACCACACAACAATTCTTTAAGGCTCTCCACGTGGGGCGATCGCTAGAGAGATTGATCAGCAACCTGGGTCGGAGCAGTGTTACGGAATGAACGTGTTAATTAAATAAATAACACGAGAATTCTAGATCAATTTAAAATATCTATAACTTACTCGTATATACCTATCTACCCTATACCTATATACCCATCCACATATTACTACTTGCCAATCGAGCAATTCACGCCTACCCCGAAAGGGAAACGGCTTAATGATATAATAATAATAATTTACATAAATATCAAATCTCAACATCTTCGTCGATGCCAGACTCGCTCAGCAACAGATACAGTAAAAATAAATCTTCCTCAATAGGAAGGGGGAGAAGCGCTTCCTTCGCCAACAAGATAACAGACAACCACAGGTATTGTACAATAAATTCTTACCAAAACAAATATGGCTCACTTACGCGACGCCATTTTATAATTTGATTATCGGCTATAAACCAAAGTTCTCAAGCGTCTTTCCAAGTTTTGTTTGAAATGTTTCTCATGGCTGAATTTTCAACTAAATGTGGTTGAAGCTTCAAATACAGTCCAATGGCTATCTAAAGTCTTATTTTGTTATTTATTTAATTGATAAAAGATACTCTTACAGAATAATATAAATAATGAGATTCTGTCATAAATTTGAAACGTCTCTTAATTTGAATTCATTTTTTACATGGTTCGAAGTAAAGCATTTTATTTTTATTTTGCAAACCGCCAATTATAAATATATATTTTAGGCTCCCAACTCGAAAACACTCAATGGGCGTTTAAACCGCACGCACCTAGGAGTGGGCATTTCTAAATGCCCCGAACTAGGTATACTAGATATACCTAGATATACTAGATAACTAATGTAAAAAAGTGATAAAGACGATATTATTACTATTATTATTATGTCAACATTTGCTCAACATTTTTAATAAATATTAGATAGATCATCATTCATTAGTTTCCTTTTATTTCGATTTTTCAAGGTAAATTTTTTCAAAGAGACAGCTAATGTAATAAAAAAAGTATTCCAAATTACCAAAGAATATAAATTTTCAACAAAAAAGTTAATTTTTAATAAATCATTTGAATTTTCAAAAATACATTTAAATTTTCAGTTGTAAAAATTAATTTTCAGAAACAGATTAATTTTCAATTGAATTTTGCAAAGTATATTCTTTTACGAGCTTCGAACACAAAAAAAACTGCTGAAGAGGTCTCATGCGTTCTTATCGAGTTCTTCTGTATATTCGGGACTCCACGTATGCCTCAGAGTGATATTGGACGAAAATTTGCGAGTAACATTATCAAGAATCTTAAAGAGATGTGGAATGGTTGGGTAATTGTTCATGGTAAGCCGTGATAATATTCTTAAAGTCAAGGTTCAGTAGAACGATCAAATCAAGACGTCGCGTCAGAGATATGCTAATATCTTGGATGGCAGATGAAAATACCAAAAAATGGTCAGAAGGTCTTCGACTAATTCAAAGCAAAAAAAAGGAGCCTATTATATATATATATATATATATATTTATTTATTTATTTATTGTTTAGTGATGTATTAACAATTTTTGTGAAGTGAATAATAATAATTTTATTATTTTATTGTCTTTATCGCTTTTTTATATTAGTTATCTTTTTTATGATACCTGTTTTTTTCTTTTATCCTTGACTTTGACGAGAAGTCTGTGCTTCAGAATGGGCCTTAATAGAAATATTATTTCTTTATCACAAAAATGAATCTTTATTTCTCCCAAAACGCGTTCTTTGTATATAAAGGAATGTTAAGTTTACAAATAAATAGGTGCAAATATTGCATAACTGATACTTTCAGAGACATATATAGATCTCCTTAAAATATTTGGAATCATTTTTTATTATTAGATTGGCTATCTGTTTAAGAAATCTTACCTTGAAAAATCTGAAAAAAAACTAAGAAATAGCTATGTACCTAGTATTTATTCTAAACGTTTAGCAAATTGTAATATAACAATGCCAATAGTGATTATACCGTCTTTATCGCTTTTTAAAATTAGTTATCTATGATACGATACCTGATTTTGCAATAAAAATTAAAATTGGAAATTAATCTGTTTTAGTAGAGAATTCAAATGATTTGTTGAAAATTAACTTTTTTGTTAAAAATTCATATTCTCTGGTAGTTTGGAATATTGTTTTTATAATTAAATTAGCTATCTGTATAAAAAATGTTACCCTAAGAAATCTAAATAAAAAAAAACTAATGAATAGTGATGTACCTAATATTTATCAGAAATGTTAAGCAAATGTTGACATAATAATAACAATAGTAATAATATTGTCTTTATCACTTTTTAACATTAGTTATCTAGTATATGGTACCTGTTTTTTTTCATCTTTGTCTTTGACCAGGATTCTGTGCTTCAGAATGTGTCTCAACAAAAATACTAGTTTTTTATCACAAAAAGGAATTATTATTTCCATCAAAACGCGTTCTCTATGTCAAAAGACAACGAGAACGGGTTCGGGATGTTTCAGTATAGCCCCACCTAGTTGGTTGCATTTGAGAATGCCCATCTCACCTAGTTCTGGGCATTTAGAAATGCCCACTCCTACTATCTCTTCATGATACGAAGGCCCCTCCAAAACAGCTGCATATTTTCGTAATTTACTCGTAAAAAAAAATCGCTCTAAAACACAGCTTATACCATGATCAAGCTCACTTTATTGCGCTTCAAACAAGTTCCTATTTGTTTATGCACAAAAATTGGTTTGGAAAATATCCTTCGCGAAAAGATGAAAACAGTCTTTTTTTCGCGTCACTGTCCTTGCTTGACTTTCGATGGCGACATGTTTGAACTGAACAGTGTGAAAAATTTGAAAAATTTATATAGAAGCATTCATATTTTAACTATACACACGTGGAAACAAAATTTCAATATATTAATAACAATTAACGTAAAATGCATTTGAACATGACTACGCTATATCTCGTAATATACGTAGTAGAGAGTTGTATTTTAGCTTAAACTGCTTAGAAATTTTCAACAAATGCAATCGAATAATAATTAGGAATGACAATTTTGAAACCTATTAATTATTAACAAATAAACCTGGAAGACCAATGAATGATAGTGTGAGTGTGAGGACACAGCGAGATACCATAGCTGAAGGGTCTACTAATTGAAAAAGAGTAGCTACTGCCTGAAAAAAGGGAATAGACCCCCGAGGTGACCCTTAGCTATGATATCCCATAGTGACACAGTCCATATTATCCTCACACCCACACTACCATTCATCGGTGTTCCAGGATGATTTGTTATTAATTAATAGGTTTTTATATTTTGATTACTAATTGTTATTCGATTGTATTTGTTGCAATTTTACAAGCAGTTCAAGCCAAAATATTACTCTCTACTACGTATATTACGAGAGATAGCATAGTCATGTTCAAATGCATTTTACGTTGTTATTAATATATTGCAATTTCGTTTTCACGTACGTATATTAAAAATATGAATGCATCTATATAATTTTTTTCAAATTTTTCACACTGTTCAGATCAAAGATGTCGTCATTGAAAGTCAAGCAAGGACAGAAAGACCCGAAAAACCCACGGTTTTCATCTTTTTGCAAAGGAAATTCTCCAAACCAATTTTTGTACATAAACAAATGCGTACTTCTTTTAAGCGCAATAAAGTAAGCTTTATCATGGTATAAGCCGTGTTTTTGTGCGATTTGTTTCTTACGATTAAATTACCAGAATGTGCAGCTGTTTTTGTGAGGCCTTCGTATCGTGAACGGATAGTAGGTGCGTGCGGTCTAAACGCCCATTGGGCGTTTTCGGTTTGGAAGCTTAACATATACATTAGTCTCAGCGGCTAAGGTGGTTCAGCGCTCAGTCTTCACGCTAGAAGTCTGGAGTTCGATCCCTGCGCCGACTGGGATCTGAAATCATGAAGTCAACAGCGTCACGTGATAGGCAATATGGAGGCAACAACGGGGTCACTTTACCCCTAATACAAGCGATGCGAAGGGTTTTATAATTCACTTTGAAATTATTCCGAAGAACTGAGAGTCAGTATTTGCAAAAATGGTTAGAGTAGACATTTTAAGAAAAAATAAAAAAATTGTGCATGTTGGACATGTTAATAATTTGGAACAAATATCAGTTATAAATTGATGGAATCGTCATCCAGTGTATTGTTTTCGTGAAAAATGGTTTGTTTTTTATTATTTAAGGAGAGTTTTCAGCATGGCTAGGTAGTCGTACTTTAGAAACTGAATTTAAAATATATTATAAAGGAATATGATTTACGTTTTCTGTGAAAATTTCAGACCCTCTCACAACGTACAAAAAAGTGGCTTCCATCTAGTTTTTACGATAAATACATTGGACACAGATCCTTGAAAAGTGGACAATTTTCTATTTGTAAGTGCGTTTCAGGATACTTCACATAAAAATACCTTAATTAATTAGAAAGTGATATTTTACTTAAAATAATATAAATCAGTGATATACGGTACATAAAGTAATTTTAGGTTATGTGTTCTATAATAACGACGGTGATAATTCATCATTTGGATATAAATTGAGTATAATGACTAATTTTAAATTGTTCCTCACATCTGTTATTATATTGAAGTAAAAGAAAATAGTAGCAAGTTAGAAAATCATTATTTTTAAAGATATAATGATATGTCTAATGAATACAAGAAGGAAAACACGTTTTTTTCAACTTTATGAGGCCCAAATATACGAATCCAAACTTGTCTTCTAGTGCTACTTCAATTTCTTATGGATTATATTGCTTTAATCTGAACAAAATATTAATATAATAATTTTTATTATAAAATTCAAATGGATCATGTATTAAAACCTGCAATATGACGAAAGCGACCGCGTTATTTTAGTACTACATTTGGCCAGTAGCTAGCGTATCGTTGTATTTCCGATCTCAATTTTTAACGGCCAAAATTTGAGACTGCCTAATTTCAAACATTTGAAACTAAAAATTGTTAAATTTTAAATTTAAATCTTCCTATTTTCAAACTGCCCCATTTCGAAAGAATCAATGTTTAAATTAGATCATTATCACGATATTATAAATCATTCAACAAGAATTTGATGAAGCTTCAACTGTTAAAATTTGAGATTGTTTTTTATTTCAATTTTGAATATATCTGGTACGACGTCGAACCGTATCCCAGAATGAAAGGTCAAATTCACCAATTTTTACTATTTTTACCAATTCTCCAATTTAAAATTGTTTCATTTTAAACATTTAACTTTGAAAAATTCAAATTTTTAAGATTTATAACTTCAAATTCTCTGAGTAGAAGGGCTGAGTAAAAGGGCAGATATCAGTGATTGATAAAGTTCTAAACTTCATATGATAGCCTCTGCGCACAATTCTACAAACGTAAACAATATTTCAAAAAAGGGATCTCAAATTTTTAAATCAAAAACACTTATATCAATCTTTAAAGATATTTCTTGTTTATTTGTATAATAAGCACAAACATTTAAATATTACTCAAGATTCAAATGCCAAATCATTAATATCAAAAGTGATATTTAATAACTGACATTGAATCAGTCATGAATATTGAAATAATTTTTCAATCATTACTAAGGAAAAAAAATCATAAAAAGTATTATGTCATTTCTAGCGTTGCAAAATAGCAGCAACTGTAAACTTAAAGTTTAATCTTTAATCTTAACTGTAATACTATATTTGAACTTCCTTTTGCCAGTAAACTTTTCCGAGAAAATGGCAATTTGTCAAAAAATAACTAATATCGAATAAACCAAAGCATTCTCTATATAAATTTTTGGCATTCAGTTAATTAAATGTCGAAGCAATGGCGCAAGAAGTGAGTTAGTACCACTTGTGGGGTGCAAAAATGAATTCACTCCAGGTTACGGTGCATGAATCGCAAATACATACATAGCAGATGCAAATAACAATAAATTTTTTATTAGCAAGCATATGTCAAATGGAGATATTTAAACGCATCGCAAATAATCAAACGCCTAGAAGCTGCGTGAACCAGTCGACATTTACATGCCAATACCCAGTAGTAAGTCTCTGTGCCATGAACATTACATAGAACTTCAGTGTGGCGATCGTTGTCAAAAAACTTTTCAACAAGAATAGAATAAATCAGCTTTAAGTAAAAAGTGCTTAGACAGTTACATGGAACTTAGCAACGAGTGAAAGATTGTCTGTCTCTAGACTCCATTTTAGTATTGCATTACATCAGTACACCTTTTACATCGTTCTTGGCGTCAAATTATTAATTTTACTCAAACAATAGCAATCACTCAATGAAAAAATTAGGTAGATTCATTCTCAAAAATAAAGTATCTTTTGTATACAACTGTCTCCAATTTGGAAAAATTAGTAGATTTCCTAAGTCCAAGCTCCTTTCTCTATGCAATGAAAAAAGTAATATAATTCTGCGGTTTGGAAGAGGCATTAAATTATCATTTGACAAAGAGCAGAATGATATAAACTGGCGACATCATCACTTTCTCCTCTATCAATTATATGGTTTTACTTTATCTGTAAATCTAAGCCTTTAGCGATTAATGAACGCTACAACTTTTCTTTATTATTGCTTGAAACTATTGAGACTTCGTACATACTTGATGGATTGAATTCTTGGTACATTATTATCGATCGATGTCTGTTGATAAACGATTTTTTTCATATCAAACAAGAGTTTTAAGTGAACCATTTTCTTAGTTAAAATTTCTTTTAACTTAACATTGTTTCAATGTGAAAAGAGAATCATGCTTAAGAATCAATATAAAAATAAAATGCAATATTGGACATTTACGTAATGAACTTTAATATACATGTATTTCTACATATTAGATTTCTTACGTCTATTTTGTTTTCTATATAGTTTCTTGTGATCAATTTTACCCTTGAAAGACGCATAATCAGTCAGCTTCAGAATGACAACTTTCGCAAGATCTGTGTGCAACTATTTTCATCCTGAATTTTGTTTACTGCACTTTTTAACATTTAATTGTTTTACAATACTTTCGGCGAATATGTTCTTAATTTTGTGCATCTTAACATTTGAGATGTGGATTGAAAAATAATTGCACAATTGAAAAATCTTCTGATATCTATGTAAAATACTGAAATAAAAAAGACCAGGTGTATTGAATGTTCGAGCTCGTAGTTGAGCAACACTGCCATGAGGTTAAAGTACAAGGATTGGTTTAATTAGTTCTAATCGGGGCGCGAAGGAAATTGTACCGAGTAACTATTTTTTACCTTCCCAAAGTCTAATAGTGATATAATATTTTCGCAATGCATATTTGTCACGAAATTATAGGCCTCATAATTTATAGTCTAACAGAGAATTATTGCTTTTGCGGGTCAAACTATTCAAAATATTCTTAACTTATAATTATTACTCTTTTCAATAGATTCATAAACGCTTTTTTATAGTTAATTACTTTTTTGTAATACGAAAAATGTTCTGTTAAAATTTCGCATATCGTTTATAAAACTGATCGACTTATTGTGGCCTCGAAGGTAATATTACTCTGTGACTTTTATTATCACGTAACGACACACTTTGATACAAAAAAGATCAACCGCAATTTATTAGAATTGTAAATTAGGCTTCGACAATATTACCAGCTTTCGACATAAAAAATGGTTTGAAAATCCGAGAATATTTTTTTATAAACTTACATATAAACAAGGTCTCCTATGAAATTCAAATTTTTGAAGAATATTTTGGGTTGTGGTAAGATAAAATATATTTTTTTATGATACTGCGTGGATTCAATGCCAGTAAAATGCTGCTGAAAAGTATAACATGACCACATCAGTTGCTATGCAATTTGAATTAGATGTCTAAACTATTCATCTATGGAAAGAACTTATTTTAAAATTTTGAAATTTTTAGGTTAGAGCATTTCATTTCATAAATAAATGAGTGCACAAAAATGACGTAGAAATTGAATAATTTTAGTCTGCTTCTTGAAGTATACAATACAATGAACCAAGTTTTAAAAGTATAAAAGAATGAAAATGCTTAAGTTTTCCTAAGAATACGTCTCATGAATTATGGAGCATCTCTTTTGCAGAAAAACAAATAATATTTCTAATAATATTTCTATCAGTGGATTGTGAAACTATTGTCAATCCCCGGGTAATTTAAACAAAAGATGCATGTTTGTCAATATAAAAAAGACTTTTTTTCTTTTACATGAATTACGCAAGCATGCATGCGTGACAATCAAGATTCAATGTCACCAATCACCATATACATATTATGTATACGTAACGTCTCCCCTAATTTCCTTTTTATGGAATTACTTTCGATCAGCACAAAATAGTTTCGACCTTCTTGGATATAGTATATAGAAATAAGTAAACGGCGCCGCGTCTACTTGACCCGCTTCAATTTCACATGCCGACGCGAGTGTTTCACACCCTCAAGGTATGCGTCTTGCACTTTTATGCTTTGCACAGTACAGAGTCATTCTCATTATCGCACACCCTGATGTTTTACGTCTGGCGCGACATTACAGGAGCAAAACACTCGCAAAAGGATTAACGTCCAGGCTGAATAAACACCGGATCGATTTTCTTTCAGCCTGGCGACAAATCGACAATAGAGTTGCTAGTCGCTACTGGTAAAACGAACATTTAATTAAAGTCTTATCACTTTATATTAGTTGGATGATTAATTTATATTAGAGTATTGAATCGGATATAAGCTGCAAGCTATATCTGCATTTTATTATTCATAAATCAATACCATTTAAAAATTTTCAGAAACATCCAATATTCCTACATTTAAAGAATAATTCATGAAAACTAAGATAAGTGACAGAAAATCTGGTTATTTACAAAGAAATTCAGGTCATATAATTAAAAATTCAGTCAACTGTAACAGAGGAAAGAAACTTTTATCTGGTCCTAAATTTGTATGCTTACAAAAAATTATTATTTGTAATTTTACAAATTTAAGACCATACGACAGTTTTTTTGTACCTCTTATTTAATTTCCCAAATTTTGAACTCGATATCTCATTTTTTGTGGAAACGAGTTACATATCATAAAAAGTATTGGCAAATCACGAATCGGGTAAGTATGACATGGCCTTAACTTGAAGCAAAAAATATACTTGATTTACAATATAGCGAAAGTAAGACCTTTTTCTGTGAGGTTTATGTTTCGGGTGATTTCAAATACTCAATTATTTATACCGTAAGTAAAATTTAGCGCAAATTTATAAACGTTCAGGTAAAAGGCCATTTGTAACATTTGTAACAGTGAAGACTTCCTTTTTTCAAAATTATGTTACGAACTGTTATTTTTAGTACAACAAAATAGTAAATTTAATATGTCTTCTAAAAAATTGTAATATTTTTTTACTTATTTTGAGGCCGTGGCTATGTGTACCGAAATTTTGGTGTGAATAGCTAGATTTTTTCGGTGCACGTAGACACCGTCATATTTTTTGTCTTAAAATATCTTGTTACAACATTATAATGCAATTATTTTATTTTTAAGAATGCATTATTTGAATTCTTGTCCAAAAATTTAAATAATTTTTTATATTTATTATAATGAAGAAGAAAATACGTGTTAAGTGAATCTTAAACAAAAATTCAATTAAATTTTTAAAAAGGATTATACTTTAATCATTTGAAAAGATTTTTGAGCCTTTTAATCAACTCAAACAATTGAATTTGTACATCTTTTTGTAGGGATGTGCGAACAACTCAAAACTCGAAGTAGAACGAATCGAGTTTGTTAGGTTTCGATTTGAGTTCAAATTGTGCACTCGAACAGTTTAGAGTTCACAAAATATTTTTATAAAACATGTCGAATTTTTTAATTTTTATCCCAAATTTGCATTCAGCAATCCGAAAATCCGCCTGGTATCCACTTTCGAAGAAATCCGGTGATTTATTGAATTTTTCACTCTTGGTCGCAATCATGGATGCAAATTTTGATTTCAAATTTACTTATGATCAACTCGAAAAACCGCTGAGCACCACATATCACGAAAATTTGAACAAAGTGAAAATAAGAAAGTTTTGAAATTTTGGGTATCTCGAAACTGTTTGAGTTCTCGAAAGTATTCGAACTCAGGAAAAAGATTCTTTAATTGAAAAAAAAAATTGGTTTAAATCAAAGAAACATTTTCAATGGCTCCCAGCCAAAGAAAATTTTCTTCGATTCAAAAAAATTACTTTTAATGCAAAGAAATGGTTTTTTATTCGAATGAAATTTTGCCTTAAATTATAAATGATTTTCTTGAATTTGAAGTTATATTTGGTCAAATGAAAAAAAAATTATGTTGAAAAAAAGGTTTCTTCAATCCAAGACAATTTTTTTTGAGTGAATCAACTCAAAGTTTCGAGCTTTTTGTACACTCCTATATTTTCGATAAAATGACAACGTTTTTTCTGTTAAAATTCGTTCTTCCTGTTTTCATTATATTTTAAGACGATTACAAAATATTCATTATTCGGATCATAAACTAGTATTATTATATTATAGTTTCAAAGATATTATATCAATTAAAAACGGAACCATTCACTCTCCAGGCATTTTATCTCATATACCAGAAGTCAAAAGTAAATTATCAGAGATCACAGCTTTACATTTTAAAATCAACCAAGTTCTGTTCATTTGTAGGCCTTGTCTAGGTTCACCGAAATGCGGTGAGCGTAGACCACAGATGATTGGTGTGCGTTTAGAGTAGGCAAAAGTTTTATTTGAGAAAAAAATAAAAAATTTATTTTCAAGTTAGAACTTTTTTTAAATCTTCAAAAAACGAGTTTTTTTTTATTTTGTTAACTGGACATTTTTATGAAAAAATATTGATATGTGCTAGAAATTTCTTGATCTGTATTTGCAGAAACATGGGAATGTTTTGTTATCATGAAAAAAAATTCCTGGTTTAAAAATGATTGCTACCAAAAACTGCATCTACAAAAAATTGAACATAATTTTTTGGAAATTAGAATCCTATACTCGAAAAAAGGGGGGTTCGGCCCACTCTACTAGATACTTCGAAAAAATATACTTAATTTAAGATGTAACAAAGTTAATCAAGATTAAAAATTACGGATCTTTTACGGCTTTTGGAAATATTTTTAAAGAAAACTGTATATAATTTTACATTAAAAAAGAGCTCAACAATATTACAAAATATAAATTAATTTCGTAGATATTAATAAAAGTAGAAAATAAAATAGTGTAAATTTAGCAGAGTATTCTCTTATAAAATTAATGAACTAATTTTACCTTTAGCTCACTCGACGCAGAATTTGATCTCTTTTCGAGACCAACTAGAATGAAAAAATTCTTATGTAATTTATTAAAAAATATTACTAAGAAACAACTATTCAAAGGTAGACGTGACGACATTTTTCAACGTTAAGTATTGTATGCATAATTTCAAGAGAGCCAATTTTCTCGAATATGAACCCTCACATTTCTCTAATTGAAGCTCTATAGGAACTGCACTTCAACTCAATATCTGAGATTATTTACGTATGCCCCCTGTGTTTGCAATCCAACGATACGCATAAAGCGCACCAGTATAATCCATAAGCTACATAAACGTCGTAAATAGCTACATATCCTGGTCGCATTCAACAAAAGCAAGAGTGCATGTTTCAAAGAAAGGAAAAAAATAGGTATTCCTCGGCCATGGAATTTTTACGAAGAGACTGCATCAAGATTATCACTGAAAGCATGCAACACTTATGTTTTCAACAATCCGTTAGTAATTGCGGAAGATGATTACGTCGCTGTATGAGATTGACACTCGTATGTGTATCGCAGAATTCTTACAATCCTCACAATTTGATTCTTTCATTGTAGGCCCGTCTAAAGCAGGAATATACTTCAGACAAAGTTGTTTCATTCGCATAATCTGTAAACGATACAGTCCGAGAAACTGCTTATATATAGGGTTTGTTGGTGATTTGTTGCAACATACTGACACGCGTTAGTCCTACTTCGATAAGCCCTTATCGCTCCTCTACATCAGCTCACATCCCAGAGTGAAATTACAATTACGTTCATGACGAGGTTGATGACCATTTGGCGGAAAATTGCAATTTTAATCAATTTTTAATATTCTTGCGGAATATAAACTTCAAATATTAATTGAACAAAAATAAGACAAATTGAAATAAGGATTCAAAAATCCATTTTAAAAAGCCATAAAAACGTATATTTTCTCATAATCTCTCTTAAACAACTAATTTATATTTTTTATGAAATATGACTATTTTTCTCAGATATTAATACAGGATATATATGTAAACTGTTTTTTTGTTAATTATAAAAAAGGAGAAAAAAAGGCGGCTATTTTTATCTCGAAAAGTCAGGTTTTATGCGACTTGTAATTTTTTCTTAAAGAACGTAAGCACATACTGAGAAACTGGATTCTAGAATTGACAGAGAAGTTTTACGGTTGTTAGTGATATTAGCGTTTCATTACTGTATTTAGTATTACAACCGGGCTTATATTACGGGGTATGAATCATTTCAATTATATATGATTTTTCATTGAGAATAAAGTATAATGGCGTGTCAGATTCGTTTAATCATAAAGTCTCGTCTGCGGTTGCACTTTCCTTTTCAGCGGTAACACCTACTCCCCCGCACGAGCTGCCGGCAAGGACGGGACTTGTTTTTTGCATCACGTGCTTTTTCGCGGGTAATAAACAAGAATGGAATTATAATTATTCTATCCATCTTTGTGATCGTTCATTACAATTCCAAGATTATGTAATTGTTTTTTAAAGGCAACAGGATATTTTTAATATAATAAAATATCTATAACTCATGAGAATTAATTGGCTTCAGCTATTATAATAAATTAATTGAGTGCAATTAAAATTCTATATTAAAATATGAAGTCGTGTAAGCAAAATTCAATTCTTTTTTCACACTAAAAATCTATAATTGTGCGTGAAATTAGATTAAGAGTTGAAATTTGTAATAGTAAATATAATTGAGTACAAAATGATGAAAAATGGGAAATTATAATGAAAACGTCTTACTTTTTGATGGGAGTTTGCGGCTTGGATTTGATGAATTCCTTAGGGGTTGCAAAAGCACGGAGAGTGGTAGAAGACACGAATTTCCGAAAGGAGGGAATTTCGAAATTGGATGTTGAAGACACAGTGATTTTGAAAGGTGCGTTTCGAGCGATGCAAGTCCCACGACTGACGAGACGCGACTGTGCGTTGAGGTCTCCTACCACCTAGCAGGTCGCGGTGGAGACACGTGAAAAGGGAGGCCACTTTCTGACCACTACTAATGAGTTTTTATGTCGAGATACATTCATGTTTGATACATAGAAAAGTCTTCACGTAAGAAAACATGTAAGACTGGCAGAAGATTGGCTCAAGTTCTGACTGCTGAGGTCCAAGATATCTAGGAGAGAACGATTAATGCTTAGTGACGAATAAGAGTGCAGTGGACTTGGTAACGTGCATGCTAAGCGGAGAAGACTTGATAAAGATCGACGGAAGTGTATTTTAGATTCAGTTTAATGTATAATTCTCATTCCAAGGGATATAATTTGTGTGTGTTTTTTTTTTTTTTTCTATAAAAATTTGGTACGGTCATAACATACATTTCTTAAACAATTAAATTTTAATATTATACATAATATAGAGTATGAAAATTTGATTTCTGATCTCACAAAAATTAAATAAAGAAATTAGAATGACAACTAGATAAGGACATTCAATGAAACTTTACAGTATGAACAAAAAAAGTTTTCTACGATAGGTTTTCAAATATCAGAGTGGCAGAAAATTTTCATTTTCAAAATTCCCTGATTTTTCCCTAACCAATTTTTCATTTTCACTGCCCATTAATATTTAAAGAACAAAATTCTAATCTTGTAACATTTTTCATATAGTACCTTTTATAATCGGAATAAAGTAATTTTTAATTCTTAATAATGTGACTAATGCTCTTTTGAATTTAAAAGAATTCAAAAGAATTTGATTCATGAGACTTAAAAAAAAATTCAATTTAAATGCAAAAGAATGCAAATGAATTGAAAAAACTCAAAAAATGAGAAGAATTCGATGTCCAGGTACATTTAAAAGACTTCAAGATGAATTAAACAATAACTACATTACATTTTTTAAATTTATTGAATTGAATAGAATTGAGCGAATTTCGAAGAATTCAAGTGAACTAAAAAAAAATCAAGAGAATTCAAAAGAATATAAAAGAATTCAAGACCAATTAATATGAATTTATGGTGAATTCCAAATGAATTCAAATAAATTGCAAAATAATATTTCAAAATCTCTTCCAATCTTTGAAAACCTACGAAATCACTTATTCTTGTGTAATTCTAGAAAATTCTTTACAACCGCAAGGAAAATTTTTTTAAATCCTTTAAAATCTTTGGAAATCCTTTAAATTATTTAAAGCTCTTGAATATTCTTTTTGAATGTTTAAAAATGCCCTAAAATCTTTAAAATCCTTTGAAAGCCTTTCAAATTATTGAAATCTATTGAAATTTCTTCGAATCTTTTGAAATATTCTAAAAAATTGTAATAGAATTCAAGAAAATTCAGGATTAGGTATAGACCTGAATTGAATAGTGGTTAACCCATGGGTTAATTTACTGAAAGAAAAGTGAATAAAGTGATCTTTTTATTTTAAAGTGTCTATAGTGACTTTGTCTTAAAAAAGTGACGAAAAAGTGATTTGAAAAAAAGCGACTAAAAGTGACTCTGTGACAGCCATGATCATTCTTTAAAGTTACTTAAAGTGTTTCTTACAGAAATTCCCTGACTTTTAGAATCTTTTTTTACAAAATCACGAAAGTATAGTAAGCATTTTTTCGGGACTGTCAAATATGTGAAATAAATGTATTTTTTGATATGCAAGAATTAAAAAAAATGTCTGGACCAAAAATAAATTTTTTTCTATACTTCATGATGGAAAATTTACTCAAAATGATAGAAGCATATTGTCATTATTTATAATGTTTTCAGAGAAGTGAAAACATTTTTTTTTAATTTTCTGATTTAGAGTGGAAAACCCAAACGGTCTTTATCCAGTTGTCATTCTCAACGTTTTAAAATTCATTTTTTCGTGTGAAAGGAGATATTATTTTTACATATTCATAATATGTATAGATAAATAGTATCATAAATTAATTGAAGTCGTTAAAAGAAGAAATTCGAAAAATTGGTCCTTATCCAGTTTTCATTCGCATGTCTTAAACTACCATTCATCTCAAAGATGTTTTTTGAATTCTATCTACTTACTGCCTAAAAGAAAGAGGAGCAACAATTGAAATGCAAAATATTTGATTTGAAATTTTTGTTTCGATAATATATAAATTTTGTTAATATTTTTGATAATTTGGATATTCCTAGCAAATTGTAGATATATTTACAATTTGCTGAATCACAGATATTTTGTGCAAAATTGACCGAAGAAACTGATTTGGCAGTTTCAAATAATGATTTCCATAAACTGCTTTATAATTATTTTTTGAAATTTTCTGAATTATTTTATTAAACTTTCTTAAAATGTACTCGGCAAGTCATTCTCGATTTTTGTTACACTTTAGTTTTGAGCAAATCATAACCTATGATAAGTATAGTCAAATAGACAAGCTTCTCCACAATCCCATCGTCGATTTTTGTCAAAATTTTGTTCGGTGTCTTTCGAAAATGAAGTTATATTGTGTCAAGGAACAGACGCCAAAAAATTAATCAAGGGTGAATGCTCAATTTCTACCAGAACACAGTGAAATTGAATTTGAGAAACTTTCGCCTTTGCTAAATATCTAAAGGATTTATAGGTCAATGATCCTATTTTAAAAAGCATACTGTACACAAATTTGTTTGACATTTTTTATGGCCCACATTTTTTTAAATACCATATTTGTTTCAATCAACTCTAAATTCAAAATAACTTTGAATAAATTTTTTGTTTATGAAATTCGCTTACAAAAATAATAAAAAAGGTCTGTAGAATAGTAAATAAATGAATATACATATATAGATAAAAGAAAATCTTAACCTTATTTAATTGCTTTTTCTTCTTACAGCTTCTTCTTAACCAAAGGATTTGATAGTTTTCGTGCAAGGCTACGGTAAAGAGATGAAGGCTTTTTTTGTCGATTTATTAAGCAACGGTATGGGATTTATTTAAATGAGATGTCTAATGATTTGTTGAATACTTTCAAAACGATCAGAGATACAATAGAATTCTTATACAAATAGTACAATGCAATTATTAATAAAAATGTTCGAGTAATATAGAAGTTAATGCTATGCAGTAGAATGAATTTGATGTGGTCAGACATAGTGAAACATAACCAGTCATTGGATTTCTCTCTCAAAGGACGAAATCAAAGTTAAATCGAATCATACTATTTATTTATATAAAAAAAGGAATAGAGTGTTCGAAAATATGAAAGTCTATAACTAGAACTCTATTATAATACAAAATATTTCTAATGCAGGGCTCGGATTCACGCAACTATTAACACTAATTGACACTTTTTTAATGCGATGCCACTACTTTGCTAATATTTTGAAAAAATGACATCAATGTTACTATTTTCTCAAATTACTCGCTAATGCAATTATTTTTCAACTTTGCCTTTGAAAAAATTTTAAAGCTTCTTCGCTAGATTGGCAAAAATAACATAGCCGCCATTTAAAAAATCAAATTTTAAAAAGATTCCCAGGGATTTCAGAGGATTTCAAAATTTTCAAAATATTTCAAGAAATTTTAAGAGGTATTACAAATTTCAAGATAATTTATGGGACTTTACCAGGCCTAGAGAGCTGTATAGGATCTCCAAGGACTTCAAAGGTTAAATAAATTTCAATGGATTCCAGGAAAGGACCCAGCACAACATGTATGGAAAAGGCCTTTCGGTGGATTTTGTAGTTTATAAAACTAGAAGAAATTGCCCAAAAGGACTTTATCCAATTATGACTAATTAGTCTGGTGACCTTCTCAGCATAAAACATCAACCAATTACGAATCTCGGTTTCCTCCCCCCCCCTCCCAGTAACAGAAGTTTTGGTGAGACTGACGTTACAACAAGATTATACCTTACATCTATATACCGATCTACCCTATACCTATATACCCATCCACACATTACTACTATCCGACAGAGCAATTCACGCCTACCCCGAAAGGGAAACGGCTTAATGATATAATAAAAAATAATAATAATAAATCTAAATTTATTTCCAGAAGATATCAACACCAGTGTTTAAAGCTACCTATGCCAGTGTCTAAAGTACCTCATATCGAAAGTGCGCATGCGCAGCTTTTTCACCAGTGCCTAAAGTAAGCCATATTCAAAGTGCGCATCCGCGAAATTTTTTTCGCACAAAGTCTGCTCAAATAAGGTCCTTTAGGCACCATTTAGAAGCATGAAAACTTCAACTTTTTGAAGTGAGTGTTTCAAAAAATACTTTCAGATAATAAAGTTAATTCACGGGTGTTTTTCGGCATAGCGCTTAATTTGAGAATTAGCGTGGGCCGAAAATTAATAAATTATCAAAAATCAAAAACGGCTGGAGCTGAAAATTTGTTTCACATCATTGCGAATGAAAAACTCTCATGACTTTTTAAAATAAAAATAAAACGGTCCTAAGGTGTCGAAATTTGATTTAATGTTTGAAAAAACGTCAAAGAGCTATGTTTTCTAAAACTCAAAATCCATTCACCTTATTGAAAAAAGCGTTGAAACAAAGTTGTAGGTCTATATGAAATACATATTTTTTATATTTAATTTTTTCATTGGACATTCATTTCACGAGAAAAATCTCAAAAATTAAGAGAAAGTTTATTTTTTCAATTTAAAAATTATCATATTAGTTTTTATAAGTAAAAAAAGATATTAGCTAGCATGAATTTCTACTATGAATTTGAATTTTCTCGAAAAAAAAAACATTTTAATAGCTTATCATAACCTGATATAAGTTTATTTTGTGCAGCTCTCAGATAGTTTCTTCATTTTCAAATTAAAGCAACACTAAAACTCATGACGAGACCATGACTGCAGTACGAGTCCCAACCTGCCCAACTTAACCATCCACCAACATTGAGCACGATCACTATATAATTTAATCCTAAGCATGGTAAAATTAGCCTTTTCATCGAAATTAGGCATGACTTGTCTTGATTTTAAATTGACTAGGATTGATCCGTCCTTACAATTTTCCTGACAGCCTTTGGCAGCTGCTTATATCACCAATTCAGCTATCCTTTCTACGCTTTACGTTTGGCATGGGAAGCTTGTGATGTCTGTCAAAACTTCTGCTCTGCCTTATATATTTTCTACAAGCTGTCGCATTCATCTTTAGAAATATCCATCAGTTACGTTGGCTCTGTTCGAGATACAGTTGTTCAATCAATTAGGTCTAAATACTCTGTTTTTTCACTCTACCTCTTGCTTTGGCTGCGTTTCTTCCACCAGTACATGTCTCGCTTTCAAGATTCTATCATATGTCTGCTTTCTGATAAGCAGTCTTTCATTCCATATCAAAATAAACTCAACCAAAATGCAGGGTTTTGAAAGAATTCTCGTTTGAAATGTGTTCGCGTATCATTCAACTCCTTTCAATCATCGAAGGTGATCAATATTTCGTGACTCCATCTCAGCCGAGTCTTCAGGAACGCTACCATTTACAATTGCTCCACAGGTCCTAAGCATGTATTTTTGATTTCAGATGAATTCCTCATAATTAGAGGAAAAAAGGACTAATAATAAGGATTGAAGAAAAGTAATGGTAAAAATAACAGGAATAGGGGATTCAATAGTACAAAGAAAAGAACAGCTAAAATAATAGGTCAAGAATGTTCGAGGCACAAGCAAAAAAAAGTTATTGAAGGAGGGAGTAGAAGTGGATAGGGTGAGGAATGTAAAGAGAAGAAGAATTAAATTAGAAAGAAATAAGAAAATGGAGAAAATGGAAAAAGTCGCGGAGAAAGAAATAAAAGAAAAACAATGGAATATACAATGATGTTTCATCAAAAAAAAGCAGGAAAATGAAAGATTTGAAAAAGAGGCGGAGAAGAGTAGAAAGAGTAAAAAAAGAAGAGAAAGAATAAACCAGAATATTGAGACGGTAGAATGGAAAAAATATTGTATGAATTTGCTAGGAGGGGTACAGAGGAAATTTAGAAAGGAAGGATTATATCGAAGGGCAAAATTTGGGGAAGAGGATATAACAAGGGGAGAAATATTCCAGGTGTTAGGAATAATGAAAGATGGAAAGGCATAGATGCAAAGCTATAGACAAGATTTCGATAGAAGTCTGGAAATCCGCATTGAAGAAAGGCGAAGGAAAGGAGGTTAAAGATTATACGTCAGTAAAACTTATGTCAACATTGTATGAAGTGCATGTAACTGTTTTATCGAAGAGGTTCAAGAAAGAAGTTAAGGAAGAGAAGATAGAACCACCGAATCAGACAGCGTGGCGCTGGATCTCTCAGATCCCTAAACGAAAATCAATGGTACTGGAGGAATTATCTGTCTATAATGTTATATGGGGAGATGGTATGAGGGATGAACATTATTATGAAGAAACCGTTCAATAAAATATGTACAAAAATAATCTTTCACAATAATTATTCTACATAATATTGCTTTTTGGAACTTGAGCAGCCTTGCACTGTTGGTCACTTTCTCTAAACTACATAAAACCAAATAAAACAAGTTAACATGCTGTAGCATACACGTAGAAAATTTTAAGGAACACGTGGCACATGAGAAGACATTACATGAAACATTAAATGATATGAAAAATGACATAACACATGACGTGACATAACATGAAATCACACATTCCACGATATGACGTGACGTGACATGACGTGACATGGCATAACATGACACATGACACGTGAGACGACGTGACATGCATGTCACATGACGTTGTGAATAAAATACTATCGTATGGCTCTTTTCGAACCAGCGTCACCATTAGAGTGATAAGGAAGAAGTGCATAAAACAATTGAAAGGGGCTAGAGGAACGAATGCGAAAGAATAAAAGACTGAGTGTGAGCAATGACAAGATTGAGGTAAAGGAGAAATGAAAGAAAAAGGAAACTGGAGACGCTTGGAAGCGTAATGATTTATAAGTAACGGTTATATAATGGTTATGTAATAGTATAAGTAGATTAAGATGCGGACATAATATATAAGAAACGAAGGTCTTGTAAACCCTTCGTGTTCAACGTTACGAATAAGGAAGAACTGTACTAGCTTAGCGAGAAACTCTTTCAATGTAAAATATAAAAACCTTCTCGTAGACGATGTTTTTAAATTCGATAGAGCAACCATTTTAGATATTAGACCTTTAAATATAAAGAGAGAGAGAGAGAGAGAAACTCATACGCCCTCTCGCGCGTACAACGCTGGCGAAACTGGAACGCGCGCATCTCCTTCCACTCGACTCTTCCCACTCCGGCCGGCTTCCTGCGAGGCCCCTCGGGCATAAAAGGCGCGCTCCGCCACTAAACGGCCGGAAAGATCAGGGTTGGAAATCCGCTCTGAATTTTGTACTTGAACTTCACGTCTACACCGAGAGAACATACTTACGTTTTATTTATGAGAAATGCATGAATTTGATGCTTGACTCATTCATGCTAAGAAGGTATGAATTTCGAGCATTAATAGCTTAAAGTTCGTACTGCAAATTCAAAACAATATCCATGGAAAAGTATCACTGCGCTCCTACTTGTTCTTCATGGATTTTTATAGCTGACATGCTTCTTAATGTAAAAAATAAAATTGACAGGATGTGATCTGTGAAGTCTTATCATTAATTTAAGCCTATAAGACTTACAAAATATTTACGGGTTCTCAAGGTATAACAACAAATGTTTTGCAATGATTACTTCGGCTGGAAAGTTCATAGCATCATTTTTTTTGATATTATGCCGTCAGTTCGTCAAAATATTGATGATATAATTTTCTTGTATAATACTCGGAACTAATTACAAGTTTTTTAAAATGCTTTCGATACTTATACCAATAAAGCAAGGATCAACATTTTGGCTTAGAATCTATTTTTACAAATTCCTTTAGGGTTTAAGTTGGCACTGGTACTTTGAAACTTCATAAGGTTCTAGTTCAGACCGGAACCATGTAAAACTTAGGAGTTCCCATCTCTGCAGTTAAGCTTGCAAAGGTTTATACTCATTAGACTCTAGGTTTGTCCTATTTATAATTAATATCCATCCATGTATTTTCACTCTACATTGAATACTTGATGAAAGTCGAAACGCCATATCATGAACTGTACTACAGAGCCATGGGAGCATAATTGTATCCGATCAATATCAAGCAGGCTTTAGTTAATATTCCTGAAATCCGGTCAGTTGAAAGACGAAGCCTTTGGTAATCTCTTACTCATTACTCTTCTCTCCTTTGACGGCTTCGTATTGAATTCTTTTCTACTACGCTAAGCTGCTGCTTTTGCAATTAACATTACTTTTCACAGTAAATTACAATCACCGTACAATAAACACATGCTCACTGTTTTCAATATCATTAATATAATTTAATATCACTGTATTTAATTAAATTACATAAAGTCTATGAGCAATGAACAACCATTTTCGGTCAGTTCCAAAAGAAACGTTGAATCCTTAATCAAAAACATTCCTGGTACTCAATGCAGTACGGATTATTGAAGTGCTTACAATTCAACAATATCCAATTCTACTGTCCAACGGAAAAACCTAGTTAGTGACATTCGCCATTGTCACTATTTTTGGGTATGCTTGCATGAGAAAATAACTTCTGTGAAAAATGTAACTTACTAGGTATTTCCGTTGGACAGCAGAATTAGAATCCTTAAAAACTTCAAAATAAGGTCTTCCAGATAACAGATTATTTGATTTAAGTCCATGTGACGAGTGGGTCACGTGACCAAGCTAGTTCTCAATTTTTCATTGTAAACTTACGTCCAAAAAAAATAAGATGGCTACTATATGAAATACACTGAGTTACTCAACAGACTTGTTATTTTTCCTCTGATATATAAGTCTGAGAACTTTAGATTTTTAATGTGTTGTTAACAAGACTATTTGCAATACCTGTAGAAAAATCGACATTACTAAGATTTTTTCCGAACCAAAAAAACAATTTTTAGGATGCCGAGCTGACCGAGGCTACTATATGAAATACACTGAGTTACTCAACAGACTTGTTATTTTTCCTCTGATATATAAGTCTGAGAACTTTAGGTTTTTAATATGTTGTTAATAAGACTATTTGCAATACCTGTAGAAAAATCGACATTACTAAGATTTTTTCAGAAACAAAGTCTTTCTAGCATTATCCTAAGACAAGATAGTCATAAACAATAATAAATTGTTTAAATAAGCATGTTTGTTAGCATGCATTAATTATTACCTCACTAAGTGAAAAGTGAAAAGAAAGTTTAAGAGTATAGAAAAAACCGCAAATTTTTAGCATTTATCTAAGAGAATGTAGTTATAAACAATAATAAATTGTTTAAGTTATTATTTTTGCTACATTGAATTACTTATTAGCTCACTCCAAATGAAAAGTAGACAAATAGTTTAAAATTTCGGAAAAAAAACACAACTTTATAGCATCATTCAATAATAATAATAAATTGTTTCAACAATTAATTTTGTTACCTTTAATTAGTTATTGACCCCACTCTTATTGAGAATTGGACAAAAACTGGAACTTCTTTTTTTAACTGCAATTCTCTAGCATTATCATGTGAGAATATTATTAAGAATAATAAATTTTTTGAACAATTATGTTTTTTGACATTGTTGTTAACATTGTTGTCCAGTTACAGACGTTAACGACAGCAACAGGCAGACACAATCGGAAAACCTGTTTTTCGGATACAGGGGGTATAAAACATGGAGATTTAAAGAAATCCGCAATAGTCAGATGTCACATAAAAAATGTGAATGTAAAAATGTTTTTAAAAAAGTATGGAAAACCTTATTCAAACAACTTTTAAGTAGGCACTACGTCCGGGTTTACAGCCAATCAGCAACGGCTCATTTTTCCGTGAAAAATTCAATAAAAAAAAACCTTTAAAAAAAAAAAAACTTTTTCAAATTTTTCAAAATTTAAACATTAAAAAAACTTTAACCTTTTTAAAAAACTTTTCTTACGTATATATTATTAGAAAATATGTTAAAAGTAACATTTAATGATAAACCCCATTTATCTTTAGCATTCTATGGTGTTAAATGGAATTTCAGTTAATTTAAATTAGATAAAAAGACAGAAAAGTGAAGTTATGATTACTGGGAGGTTTGCCTTTTACCAATTATTACTTTCCTTGAAATAAAAGAATGTATATATGTTCAATTGTTTCCTCAATCGAGTACAGAACTTATGAAAAATGTTAAATATCAATTATATTTTTACATACATTAATTGTATTCTTTTAATTGTAATCCCATGTTACATTGTGTAATCTCTTATAATCTTTTGTAATCCCATTTGATCTTGTGTAATCCCATGTAGTTTCTTATCATCCTATGTAATTCTGTAATATTCTAATCTAGTGTACAAGAAAAAGCGAAGTGGTTAACCTCACAATTTCAAAGTATATTCACGATTTGTAGAGGATTTCCGAATATTATAATGAATTTTAAGGGCCTTCGAGGAATTCGAATCGTTTTTGAAAGATTTTAATGGATTTTATTATTTTGTGACAGATTTCAAGAGATTCGGAAAGATTTCCATAGATTTTAAAGATTTCAATCAATTTTAAAAGGTTTTCAGGGGATTTTTAAGAGATACTGAAGGATTTCCACGGATTTTGAGAAATTTTAAGGAAATACGAACGGTTTCCTCAGATTTCAAGGGATTTTAACGGATTTCAAAAGATTTTTGAATACTTCAAAATGAATCACAGGATTTTATAGTAATTGAAAGGATTTCATGTGATACCGAAGCATTTTCATGTATTTTGAAGGATATCAGGGTATTTTATTGGGATTTAGAAGATTGGAAGGGATTTAAAGGAATTTGATAAAATTTCAGAAGATTTCAGGAGACTTCAGGGAATTTCAAATGAATTGCAAATATTCTTCAATGGAGTTTAATGGATTTCATGTGATACAGAAGTATTTTCACGAATTTAGAAGGTTATCAGGGGATTTTATTGGGATTTCAAAGATTGGAAGGTATTTAAAGAAATGTGACAACATTTCATAAGATTTCAAAAGATTTCAGAAGATTTAACGGAATTTCAAAGCATTGCCAAATATTATAAAGGATTTTAAGGGATTTTTAGAAATTATAATCGCTTTTAAAAGATTTTAAGACATTGTAAGGGGTTTTAAGAGATTATATTCGATATCCCTTGAATTAAAGGGATTACAAAGAATTTTCACATGGTTAACAAAATTTTAAGAGATTTACAAGATTTTGCAAAGAATTCATCTATATCTCTATATTTATTGGACGTATTTACTCAGAAAAATGTTTGCTTAAATTAAACAAATTGTTTCCTGTGTGTGTAGTATGAAATATTACATAATAAAATAGAAGTGAAACAAATAATCATATAGGTTGAATAATAGTATAAAAAGTTATTTCAACAGCAGAAACAAATATTAATTGGGATATTTAAACAAAATAATTAAAAAGATGAAACTTACGTGTGAGATGCTTTGGACTCGCCCCCCGTCCCCTCGAAAAAGCAATACATTTTTTAGAGATAATTAAAGGGGATAGAGAACGATCTGGTGTATACTCTGCTATGTATTCTTGTGTAATCCCTTGTAATCTTTCGTCATTCAATTTAATCTATGAAATCCCTTGTAATCCTTGTAATCTTGTTTAATACAATGTAATCTAATGTAAACCAATGTAATTGTGTATGCATTTACTAAAAATCAACGAAAATAAAAGCACTTAAAATCCTTCTCTAAAAAATGGGTGTGACACAATAATCTCGAAAGCATTCTTAGTAATTTTTGTCCACTTTTCATTTGGAGTGAGTTTTAATAATTTATTCAATTTATCAAAAATAATTGTTAAAACAAATGATTATTATTTATAACTATTTTCTTCCATATTAATGCTAGATAGTTGCGGGTTTTTCCTTAAATTTTTAACTTTTGGTCCGTTTTTCACTTAGTGCGGTAATAATTAATGCAAGTGAACAAATATAGCTGTTTAAACAATTTTTTGTTTTTTATAGCTATTTTATGTTAGATAAATGCTGGAAGGTTGTGGGTTTTTCTCGAATATTTTGCTTTGCTTTGGCCTTTTATTTATGAACAAATAATACATACAAAATGAGAGAGAATTATTTTTTGAACAATCTCTTTCTTTTTTGTGATATATTTTTCAAAAATAAAGCAGATATTTGTGAAATTAATATCTGCCTTTAATTACCTTCTTACTAGAGACAAAGGTCAGAAATTTGAGGTATTTAAAATCTTTTTGTATGTATATTATGATCGATGACAACGTGTTTTCTCCAGTGAAGGAGGAATTTTATTTCGAATTACAACACTTCGTGTTGTAATTCAAAACAAAATTTTTACAAGTCATTTACAGACCTAGTCCTACCACCAGCTCCTAATTATTCCATTCCTTGATTTTTTATCTCTACTGTAAGATAGCTTTTTCGTTTAAATCAATATTTTTAAAACATTGGCAGAGTAAAAATAATTCACTTTGAAAAAATACAATTCTATTTTAAAAATTATTCTTGTTGATGTTCATTTATTATTTCTTCATAATTAAAGAGTCAAAGCAGAACTAAAGATTTCAGAAAAGAAAGCAAAGAGAGCTTTACTACAAGAGAAAATAGTTATAAACAATAATAAATTGTTTAAATAAGCATGTTTGTTAACTTGAATTTATTATCACCTCATTAAGTAAAGAGTGGACAAAATGTTTTAAATTGCAGAAAAAATCGCATCCTTCTAGCACTTCTTTGAGGGAAGATAGTTATACACAATGATAATATCTTTAAAAAATTACTTTTGCTAAATTGAATTAATTATTAACACATTCCAAGTGAAAAGTAGACAAATGGTTAAAAACTTCAGGAAAAACCGCAACTTTCTAGCATTATTCAAAGATAATATTATTAAAAATAATAATAAATTGTTAAAACAATTATTTTTGTTAACTTTAGTTTATTAATATCTCACTCTAATTGAAAATCGGACAACAAGTGAATATTTGTTGAAAAAACTGCAACTTTCTAGAATTGCTCTAAGAGAATATTGTTATAAATAATAATAAATGGTTTAAAAATATTCTTCCTTGAAATTTAATTCAATATTGCCTCGCTCTAACAGAATAGTTGAAAATAAGTTTAAAATTTGGAGAAAAAACCGCGACTTTATAACTATTCTATGAAAAAATTGCTGAAAACAATAACAAAATGTTTAAAAAATGTATGTAAACTTTTAATTATCAGTAGAAAGTAGTATTTTATGTATTAAAAATAATTTGTATTTAAACAACCGCAAAAAAACGTAATATTAGCACCATCAACTCGCGTAATTACGCGAGATCACTTATGTTGTTTTTTTGGGACCCTATAAAACAAACTAATGAAGGTGATATTTAAAAAGTAATTTTTTTATTTATATTCAATGGCTAATTGTGAAGAGAAATATTCAGTTTCAAATCGATTTACCTAACATTGACAATTCTGAATAAAATGTACAAAAACATAAATGTCTTATGGGAAATACGTGATTGCGTCACCTCTAAATATAACTTTTTTTTTAATTAATTTTTTTGTGTCGATTCGAACAATTTTTCGGGCGATATGCATGAAAATTAGAAAAAAATGCGAACCACCCTAATTTGAGTGGTTCCCCCCGGATAAGAATAAATGTCTGGACAAATATTGTCCTGTCATTATAAGAAAATAGTATATGAATGAATAATAAATATAATAGATTCTATTCTTTCTAGGAATTTATACAAAAATTGTCTACAGGTTTACGTAAGAATTGTTTAGTATTTGTTATTTACAAAACTGAAAAATCTACTGCGCATGCGTGATGTGCTGAGTGATGTGCCCAAATTCAAGATGGCAGTGCCCTAACCGCACTGCGCATGCTTCGCACCAGTAGCCTCATTGGATGTTGATCGCGCGCTTATTTGAAATGGTTAAATATGCAAATCAATTATTTATAATATATAATAATTTTAAGTACAACAAAATATTGTGAATTATTTAAAATTTGCACTTGTGAAAAAAGGTATTCCTTCCTTTGAATTAAAAATTTATAAGTTATTTATAAAGATTAAAATGAAATAATTAATTTACCTTTTACTCTAGAAGACTATTTTGTCACCTGCAAATTAATTTTATTAATTCTACAATGATAATTTATTATAAAAAATTTATTTACACATTTAATATTTTCAAAAAGCGCGCTATTTACAGCCAATCAGATTGCCGTTGCGAGGCATGGGCAGTATAACTGGGGCGCACTGCAAGATGGCGAATCGGGCAAGTGGCAACGCCGCAGATGACCAGATGGTCAGGCAGAATCAGCAGTGACGGCTGTGATGAAAATGGAGTAGGTACTAGGTGTAGAGATGGTACCGTCAATTTTGTGTGCGTGGTCCACTGCATCATTGCCGTCTCTCTCGCAGATGTGTGGCATAAAACGACAATGTTAGTCGTATCTAGATTAGAAAAGCACATTCGGAAGAACTGGACGGCAATTTTATTGTCCAAAAATAGATAAATGGCGGGTGTGCTCTTGTGTTTCCCGTGACAGTGGTTCCAGTCGCTCTGTGACTGAGGTAATGAGTATTTATGACGTTGAGCTTTAATTAATTAAGAAGTGCGGTGGGAATGGAGGTGCTTAAGTCTACCCAAGAGATCGTCCACGAAGGATGGCTCATCAAGTCACCGCCTACGAAAATCTGGCGAGCCGTAAGTACCTATCATCCATCCTTTCTCAACATTCTCCTCAACGATAAAAAGCTTTTGTTTACATCATTCAAATCTTTAAAAGATACTTGCAAAATTAAGGCTCAATTTAATGGCAGCTTTTTTCTCAGAGACTAGTTAAGTTTGCTGGCAAATTTACAAAAAAATTCTACTCCGCTTTGGAGCTAGAGAATCTTTCGTAATTGTATAACCTCAATTATCACATACCAGCGCCCCTTACTTTTCTATGACAATTATTCTTTCTAGCTTGAGGCTTCGGGATCTTGGAATCATGTTTCCAAATTGAATTTTCCTTTGATTTAACAAGTGGTAGTTGAATTACCGAAATGTGATGATTAAAACGTTTTTTATTTGTTTTCTTTATAGTTTCTTTGTACAGTGTTCTAGAGTAAAATTGATTTTTTTGTAGTAATATAACATTTTTAGTAGAGGTGATTAACCATAAACGAATATCAGATTTGCAGTCGTGAGCATTTTGTTTTTCTGGTAATCGAATTCTCAGAAAACCGGGAAACGTCGAGCAGAAATGGGTATTCCCAATAAGATTTATCACAGATTTACGAAGAATTTAGTTTAAAAATAGTTGACTGTACCTATATTAGGATTGTATTTTAATAATTCGGTAAAAAATGACGATAAGTGTTGTCCTCCAGTCAGGAAGCTGACACTACATGTTTCAGGGAAAGGGATTTATCATAGAAAATCAGGAAACTATTTTTAGTTGTTTACAAACAGTAAGCCTGCCAACGAATCACTTTTTCGACTTTAATTATTGAAAACGGTTTGGGTTCAAATGCACTTATTAAAAGAAATTTTGAAGATTTAAATTTGAATCCGAACAATTTTCATTAATTAAATTTGGAATGCTTCGACTCAAAATTCGTTTTCAATTTTGAAGTCATGTTTTCAAGGTGTGGTCAACTGTCCCATTTTTTAAAGAATTTTATTATTTGCTTTTTTACTTATTTCACCCATTTCTTCTTACTTCATCCATATTTAGTATTTGAAATTGAACAATTTTGAATTATGCGTGTGAATTATTTATGATTCGTCGATGATTTCTTTGCATAATTGAGCCTTAAAAGCTGAAAAATCTCTAAACTGATCTTTAAACATTTGAAGATAGATCATTTCAAACTGAAAGGATTCAAAATTTAATTCTTGAAAATTGTTTGGATTCAAATGTAGTAATTTTACAATTTAAAAATGAAAGTCGTAACGTAAACGTCCCAGTAATCGTAACGCCAATTTTCTGGCTTTTCATTTAATATCTATGATTTGAAATTCAATTTCATACTATAAAATGCTAAGTTTAAATGGGGTTTATCATTCAATATTACTTTTAAATGTTCATCAGGAACGTAATCTGATAGTAAATATTATACATATTAGGATTGTATTTTAAAAAATCGGTAAATAGTGACGATAAGGGTTATCCTATAGTCAGGAAACTGATATTAGATATTTCAGGGAAAGGGGTTGATCATAGAAAAATTAGGAAATTCTGTTTAGTTGTTTACAAAAAGAAAGCCTGCCAACAAATCACTTTTTCCACTTTAATTATTAATAACTGTTTGGGTTCAAATTCACTTATTAAAATAAATTTTAATATTTTAAATATGAATTCAAACCATTTTCAATAATTAGATTTTTAATGCTTTTAATTAAAAATTCTTCTCCAATTTCGAAGTCACGTTTTTAAGGCATGCTCAACTGTCCCACTTTTTAAAGAATTTTATTATTTGCTTTTTTACTCATTTCTCCTTTTTCTTTTTACTGTACTAGAAAATGTTACGCACGCACCAATTGCCCTTCGCTTTTAACAAATGTATTGAAATAGTTTAATTTCGTTCAAAAATATCCTAAACCTCTTGTAATTATCATGAGTAACAGCACTTTCTAACATGAAATAATTTTCAGTAAAACGAGATATTTAACGTAAGTTCAACAGATTCTAAAATAAATTATAATATTTTGTTCACTCAAAGTATTAGAAAAATCATTTCCAGGAACTTTTTCCACGATTTTTTTCAAGTTGGATCTTTTTACCCCTCAAAATGTAAATACACTTTGTAGTATTGTTGGCAGATTTTATTTAATAGTTTTTAATGTGAAAGAATAAAAAAAAATACGCGTAAATACATAGTTGTATAGAGATTTTTCTGAGTTGATTTTATGGACGCAAAATTATATAAGCTAATTTAATTGAACTATTCATAATATTTTTAATATACTTATATCTATATTTTTCTATAAATTTTATATCGTGAACTTTTGACAGCCTAATTTGAAATTTATGATAAACTATAGAAAGAAGTATTTTCTCAAATTACAAATTTTATTTTCAACCGCAATGAATTTTTTAAATTTTATTTATGTATTTTGCTATTTTTATTCAGTTAACTTATAAAGCGTTGGTGAATTTCCCAACCCCAAGTTGACTCAACAGCACATAAAGACAATATCACATTTTAAGCCTAAAAAAAGAACGTTATTCCTTATCACTTGAATTCAGCGCAATATGTATCGTATGGGCCAATAAGAATAACGGAAAGTCGACAACAATAAAAATATCGAAATTGCGAGTTTTTTTGGAATACCCATTTTTTATAAAAGAAATCTTGAAAGGGATGTTTAATTTTGTGGGTCATCAATAAATATTTTTCGAAATAAAAAATGCCTTTATACTTTATTAATATATTTATTAATATCCTGAGATTCCATAAAGCCAAAATAAGTTAAAAATTTTATTAATTGTAAAGTGTTGGTAAATCATAACATTTTAGTTTTTTCGTAATCTATAATATGTCCAAGTTTTAGAGATTTTGATGTTTTTTAGTTTGAGTGTATATAGAAAAATAACTCATTTCTACAGACCTCATTAATTTAAAATAAATTTAGAAAGTTTTCCCAATAATTATAGCTACAAACTTTGTTGAACTATTGAAAATTGTCATGCGTTTAAAATACGTATAACTATAAAATTAGAAAACTTTAGCAATTAAAAGATTCAGGGTCTTGCTCTATTTTCATTTATGGAAGTTTTACATTTTTTTGCATATGCATTTTACATTTTTAACAGGAAAAAGGTTCCAAATGAAAACTTTTCAAGATAATTTATGCTGCTTCTTAAATTTTATTTGGAATATTATTTAGATAGGATTCAACCAATAGTTTTTTTTTATGCATAAACTAAATTTAAAATCAATTGTTAGGTCTTAAGGGATGACATGAATGTATCGAATTAAAAAAATCCCGAAAATTGAAAATCACATAAAAAAATATGTATAAAAAATTATTATAAATGAACATTAATCATTGCGTAATCATGATGAAAATATCCGAAAATACCGACATTTTGTTAAAAATAGCCCCTTTTCGAGCCGTATTTGCACTGAAAAAATCCGGCACTTTGTACCGAAATTTCGGTACTCGTAGCCGCGGCCTTTTAAAAATGTATAAAAATTGAGAAGAGTGCGACCTTTAAAATATTTACGTAAATAACATATATGTTTAAGGTTTAAACTTTATAGGTTAATTTAAACATTGAGACTATAGTTTTAAGTGTAGAAATTTAAATTGAAAGCATTCAAAATTTAAATCTTGAAAACTGTTTGGATTCGAATTTAAATCCTTAAAAATATTACGATTTTACAATTAAAAAATGTAAACTATAAGGTGAACGTCCCAGTAATCGCGACGAAAATTGTATTGCTTTTTATTTAATATCTAATAATTGAAATTTCATTCGACACTATAAATTTATAAAAATAAATTGGTTTTATCATTAAATGTTACTTTTAGCATATTTGTTTAACAATATATTCAAGATATAACCAACTTTCACGATTATTGAGATCGTCATGATTACTGGGACATTGACCTCAATAGTGAATTACTTTGAAAATAAACAAATATAATTTAAAAATTTAAGCGCTGGAGAAAGCGGTGGTTCGCTTTACGCCATAGCGGGGAATTACCCGGACAATACTTTTTAGAGTATTACACAGACAAAAGATGTCGTAAGCGCAAAGGTCAAATCGATCTGGATCAATGTGAACAGGTAAGTTTCATCTAATTCTAATAAAATTGAACATTAAATTATAACAATACTGACAGAAAAACTTGCATGCATATTAATTAAATTAAATTATTCTTGTTATGAATCAGGTGGATGCTGGTTTGAGATTTGAGAATCGCAAACAGAAATACCAGTTCATGTTCAACGTCAAAACGCCAAAAAGGACGTATTATTTGGTAGCAGAAAATGAGGCTGAAATGAACAAATGGGTAAACGCGGTTTGTCAAGTTTGTGGATTAAAAGCGTACCCCCAGGACGAAGAACAGCAATGCCAGAGTATGTAATGCTTCTTTTGTAAACAAAAAATTTTCAGATTAGAATTCGCTGATTAAAAACAAAACCAACCATTTAACTTTTTTGAAACGTGTTTATTGTGTGTGTTTTTCTTTATAGTGTTTCAGTTTGAATCGCAAGAATCGCCTCCAATTTCTCCAACCAGTACGATTTCTGGTCCCTACATTCCCATCAGCGAATGCATTTCGGGTCGTCGTCTTAACGACACTAGCTCTCTAAATTCCACTCTTGGTCAAAGTGCTGAACAGTACGATGCTCCAAGAAGAATAGCTCCATCTCCTCCTAGATCTCCAACTACTACCGACGCCGAGAGCGTCTTTACTGATGATGAATGGGCTGCTCCTGTACCTAGCGTTAACTGGGAAACGTTTCCTTCCTGTGGTAAGCACAACATTGTTTGCTGATTGTACTATCTGTATTCAAAAAGCTTTGTTATTTGTGGTCTTCATTAACGATCTCTCAACTGGCTTGAATTGCTATCATTTCTTTTATGCTGATGCTGTCAAGGTCTCTACCAACTGCTTATAATTTTTGTATGTCAGGATAAAAAGTGAATATATTGCTTTAACTTGTTTTTCTTTTTTAATTTCAGGAGACCTTAAACCTTCCCAGAGCTCAAGTGACGCAGAGATAGGTTCATGGAGCGTGAGAAAAAGATTTGGGAAGTTGAGAATCGTCGATTCGGCAGCTCCTCCCGTAACAGAAGAGCTGCCAGCTCCACCAAGGCCTCCGAAACCGCCTCACATGTTGCCAGAGAATCCTGGACACAACTACTTGAATCTGGATGGCGCGACTGAAAGTTCGAAACCAACGACTCCTGCCACTCCAGCGCCATCGACACCTGCAACTGCGATTATAACTGACGAAACTTACGAATTTCCAAAGTCTTTGCAGGGTTTGGTAACAGAAACTGGTACTAGTGGAAGAAAATGTTTCTATTCAAATGCCACGCCGTCGGCTGTTGACGATCGTATATTTCGCTACGATTTTCATGAAGATGTCGAGCCTTCGAGTCCTCGATCGGAAAGTTCGGCTACAGCGACGTACTCGAATCTTCCGAGTCCATTGTTGAAGGACTGTTCCAGTTTAGTGCCTACTACCATGGCTCCACCACCACCTCTAGTTAACAGGGGATTAAAGCCTGGTAGGAAAATGAGTGACTCAACATCTGTTATCAGCAATGAACCTTCTCCGGGACTAGCAGGATCTGTCCCAGATGTTAATTCCACGGAACATTCACCTGCTGAGCCACCGAGTATTAACAGAAAACTCAAGCCGCCTTTGAATAGGCCACCTGTTGAAGGTAAGGTTAATGAGTGATTTTTTCAGAGAAATTGGATTTATTTTATTTTTGGATACTGAATTTGGTTAATTCTTAGTAAAAGGAAACAATTGAAACACTTCAAGTTTTAGTTCCTTTTCATTGAATGGATTTTAAAGATGTTTTATTTTGTTTTTAAGTTAATACAGTGGCTTTGCAACTTGCTTCCCCGCCAGGCAGAGGAAGATTAAGAGCTGCTCCTAGTCCCACGCCCACTACAAATACACATTCGAATCGTCATCAGTCGACGTCTGACGAAGATAACAACGGACATGAGGAAAACGAGGAGGTTTGTATATATCTCTTTGTTAGAAAACGTGGTATTAATCAGGCCATCGACTTCTAGCGATACACAAGTTAAAATAAAATGCATCTGAAAGAACATATCTTGGGTTTCAATATTTCAAACTAAAACTGACACAAGATTATTGGTAGAAATTAGGGGTGTGCAAAATTTTATAAAAACCGATTGGTCGGGTTACGGGTTCGCAAACCGATCCTAACCAGTCCGAAAGATCAATAAAAAAATCCGGTAACTTTAACCATAATTTATGACAACTTACCATAAATTACCGAAAATTTCCGGCGATTTTCGAAAAAAATGTATAGAATTTGCAGGCTGGTTTAAGGTTTTGGGATTTCTTGGATTTTTGGGTTTTTGGGTCGGGCCGGTTTGCGAACCCGGTCTGAAGTCATTTTACCCATCACTTATAGAAATTTTATCAATCATTATTCATCAATCTTCGTAATAAGAATGACATATTTTACCTTTTTCAACAGGCATCTTAAAGTCAACTGTACAAGCCTTCGTGAAGTCTTTGTAAAATCTGTGAAATCTTTGAACCATTTCTGAAAAATTTGCTAAATCTTGTAAATTCTTCTGAAATTTGTCGAAATCTTTGAACTCTTTCTAAAATTTGTGAAATCTTTAAAATCTTCGAAAAATGTCTAAAATTTTTGCGAAATCTTTGATCTTTTGTGAAATCTTCTGATTTTATTTAATCTTTCTGTAATTTTTGAAATCGTTTTAATTTTTGGGGAATCTTTGAAAGTTTTGCGAAATCTTTTCAAATCCTTCGAAATATTCTAACATTTTATGAAATCTTGTGAAATATTTCGTGAAAGCTTTGAAATCACTGTCAATTCTTTGAAATTTAAAAGAATATTTTAAAAAATTTGAAATCTTTTGAAATTTCACTGAAATTTTTGTAAACTCTTTTAAAATCCTTTGAAGCCTTTGAACTTTTTGTGAAATCCTTCAAATCTTGTGAAATATCTTAAATATTTTGTTAAATCTTTGAAATTTAAGATAATATCTTTCAAGTCTTCTAAATTTTTGAGAAATGTTTTGAAATTTTTGAATTTTTTTGTAAAGCCATTTGAAATCTTTAAACTCTTTGTGAAATGTCTGAAATGTTTTGTGAAATTTTTTAAATCATTGAAATTTTGGCGAAATATTAAAAAAAAACTTGTGAATTGTTTTGAAATCTTCTAAATTTTGTTGTTAAATCTTTAAAATTTTTGTGAAATCTTTTGAAATCCTTTGTAGTCTTTGAACTTGTTGTGAAATCTTTGAATACTTCGTGAAATATCTTTTAAAAAATTGAAATCTTCGAAATCTTTGTGATTTTTTTTTAATCAATTTGAAATTTTTGTGTAATCTTCGAAATCTTGTGAAATATCTGAAATATTTAATGAAATATTTGAATTTTTTGTGAAATCTTTTAAAATCTCTGAAGTGTTTGCGAACTAAAAAATTATTATGAAATTTTTGTGATTTCAAAAAAATCTTAAAATTTTTATAAAATGTTTTGATATCTTTGAAATTTTTGCGAAATCTTTGTACTTTTTATGATATCTCAGAAATCTCTTGTGTAAAATTTTTGAAATCTGAAATTTTGAGGCAATCTTTAAAAAATTTGTGAGTTTTTTTAATATTTGTAAATCTGAAATTTTTTGAAATCTTTGAAATTTCTTGAAATATTGAAACTCTGTGAAATCTTTGAATCTGGTGTATACTCAAAACTTGAGTGATCAGTACCTCGTAACTCCCTAATTATAGAAAAAGTACTCTTATAATTTTAAACTTGTTCCAATTTATTCAATATCTACTATGAATTTTAAATTACATTGTTTTAAGGCTATCAAATGTAGATTTTATTGTTGAGATTGTTTAATAATTTCCATTTTATTTTTATTTTACAGATTTACTACTACCAAGATCAAAATTCGTTTATACCATCTACAAAACGAAGCCTGGTTGTTTTGCAGTATCTTGATCTAGATTTGCAAGCAACCGAAAGTTTCGCAACTTCGGCCGTGCCGGCGGCCCAATCGCCACAAAGTACTGTCTACAAGACAGTAGATTTTCTCAAAACTGAAGCATTTAATCGAACTCGACAGCGAGTTGAAGAGGAGAGAAAACTGTGTACCGACGATCTTACCTAAAGTAAGCTTTTTAATCTTGTCGATCTTAGACTTCATTTAGGACTTTCATATCAGAAACGTATCTGGAGAGAGAAAAACTAATTAAATAGACATTAGCATATTCGTGTATCACTCTGTGAATATTTATCTCTAACTGTATTGCATTTTTACATCGTAGCACTCTCGAAGCAAGTACAAAGACTAATCCAATTCGGTCTATTTTTATATTCGAGAAAGAAGTTTCAACCCTTATGAAAACACATTTTTCATAGAAAAGGTGTTCCTTTATTTACCTTTACTCGATAAATGAGAGTAATTTCATGACTGGGCTCAAATGCGCACAAGTCGCGTTTATAAGATTTTTTTCTGATCTTTTTTATAGATAGGATTTAATTTTATACTGTACAGTTTTAGAATATTATTCTAGTTCAATGTTGCAATGAAATTGAGCTGATTTTGCTATAATGAAAGATTCGCTTGGTTTTTGGAGAAAGGAGATATAAGGGTTGAAATAAGACTTAATATTTGGAAAGAAATTTTGCAGAAATTGTCATATCAGACGTATCATAGTTGGTCTGATTCTCTGCATACGATTTTGATAAAAGAGTTGTTCTAAATTAGTGTTGCTAAGAATTTTTTGAGAATGAATAGCAATATCATAATGGACCAAAAATATAATGTTAATATTAAGAATCAGAAAGTCGTCGAGGCAAGTGTCAGGGGAGTATTTTATTAAGTATTTATCGTATCGCCCTAAGGACTCAGACCAAAATAATTGTTGTGAAATGAATATCGAGGTGCAGAATAGGTGAATTGATTTGTCTGTAACAGAGCAACAAATTGAAAAATCTACAAGTGATCCTAATTACTCCTAATGATTTTTAATATCGTATACAACACTAGGATAATATATTTTAACGTGCCGAATAAGGGCGCCTTTATTTTTGAGGTGATTTCACCCAACTAGTGCGCACTTGTTACAGGATTGTAAATCATATGTACAGTATTACAATTGTTCGAATAATTCTTAATTCTTACCAATATCATAAGATATTTTATACCACAAAGTACTCTTCTGTTGAGATTAGACTTCTTAATATGTTTATAATCACTGATTAATGAAATTTAGTTGTCAAATTAAATCACTAAATATTGTAAATACGTATACATGAATTAAGAGTAAGTAGAAAGAAATTTATGTTACTGCGAAAGCCAGAGATTTTATTAAATTTAATGAGAAAACAATCGCTTTCATAACTCGATTTTACATCATTTCTTCGTCTTTTACAGAAACTGCTTGATCCGGTTTAGATTGTACATTATGATTGAAATTTGAATGTCATTTTCTTCAAGCAACGTGTAAATTGAGGAATGTTTTACCTTTGTCGATTGTCTTTTTATCTTCTTATTAAACAGAATAAAATCTGAATTTTACCTAAACAATAAAGGTAGTGTTTATTAAAAACGAGAAGTCCTTTTGATAATTATTCTACCATACATTTTTTTTATTATTCTTAAGAAATTAATGGAAATTTTAATTTTTTGGCGTTTTGTTCTGGTTCACCATTCTGAAATTCATCAATAGCGGGAATTTTTTATAAGAAGCACTTTGAATAACTGCCGAAAATTATTTTAATTTGAAATTTTATTATTTCTTTAATAAAAGATTCGATGTTAAAAACGTTACAAGATTAAGATTCTACTCATTGAATATTAATGATCAGCGGAAATGAAAAATCGGTCAGGAAAATATTGGGGAATTTTGAAAATGAAGTTTTGCGACCACCCTGATAATATTCTTCTCAGTAATTTATTTGTGTTTTATTTCTTTCTTTTTTGCAATTAACCTCTTTCTGACGACTATATGTTTAGTTAAAAATGTCATTATTTTAATGAAAATTAATTTTTTTACTGAAAAAATGTATCTTTTTTGGTTGAAGTTTAATGTTTTTTTTATTAAAAATTCGACCATTTGGTTGCAAATTCATCTCTGTGGGTTGAGAATTCAACTATTTGGTTAAAAGTTGACCTATTTTGACGAAAATTCAACTCTATAGTTGAAAATTTAACTATTTTTTCTTAATTCGTCTTTCTCTGGTTGAAATATCAACTATTACATTTTTTGTTGAGATTTTATATTTTTCTCGAAAATTCAATTTTTCGGGTTAAAAATTTGACTGTCTCTTAAAAAATTCATGTTTTTGATGAGTAATTCGAGCATTTGGTTACAAATTCATGTTTGTAGGTTTAAAATTTGTCTGTTTTTCTCTAAATTTTAAATATTTGATTGTAAATGCAATTGTTTGGTTAAAAATGATTTCTTTTGCGAAAATTAATCTACTTGGTTGAAAATTTACCTTTCTTGAGTGAAAATTAACTTTCTTGTAGATAATTCATCTTTTCGGGTTTAAAAATCAACTTTTTTCTAAAACATTCGACTTTTTAGCTTGAAAATTCAACTATTCGGTTGAACCTATTTGAAAATTAGTTCGAAAATTCAAATGTTTTGTTGAAAATTTGTCCTTTTGGATTGTAAACTTATCTTTTATGGTAGAAAAGGCATATATTTTGTTGAAAATTCAACTGGTTTGTTGATAATTAGATTATTTTGTTGAAAAGGCATCTTTTTTGGTAGAAAATTGAAATGTTTTGTTGAAAATTCGTTCTTTTAGATTGAAAATTCATCTTTTATGGTAGAAAAGTCATATTTTTTGTTTGACGCAACAAATAAATCAATTTTTTTTTATTTTAACCTGAACTTATTTTGTTCCGTCCATTAAATATTCTCTGTTAAAAATTTTACTAGATTAGAATGTTGGCCTTTGAACATTAATGGTCAGGGAAAACGAAAAATTGGTCAGGGAAAAATCAGGGGATTTTAAAAATAAAGTTTTTCGGTCACCCTGAGGAAATTTCATGCAAAGGTTAATAAGCGATACAAAGTAGCTAACACACAAATTTTATTTTATTTAAAAAACATAGCATAAATAAATTAAAGATATGTACATTCCTTAAGAATAAGTAGGCAAGGGCATAATCGCATTTCTCTACTTTCATAATAGAAAAGACTGCTCCTTTTTGATTTATTGTCATTTAAAATCCTCTCACGCTGATCGACTTTGTCATAAATTATATTATATAATTTGTAATTAACATAATAAATCCCTTAAAGCCATTAAATTACGAGAAAATTCTAGGACACTGAAATTTAGGAAAGCAGTAATTTTCTCTATTTTTCATATTTTATCTACATACATTTCAGATAAAATAATATCTGAAAGCACTTCTATTTATTTGCAAGAATAAGAACCAACATGATACTATACAGCTATACACATGTTTTTTATACTCTTGAAAAGACCAAACGATACTTATGCAACGAGTCTTTCAATTTACAATTAATCTAGACAATCGAGTAACAGATTCTGTTTGCAGATAACTATTATTGTGGGCTTTCACTGATTAAGTGAAATTGTATAAAGTGTGGATATCTTGAGCAATGAAATCATGGCAAACGACCTCTTTGAGCGTTCCCGAGTGCATAAGAAGAGCTTCGAAATTGAGGTTTTCTGGGCTGGTTACTTTTTTGCAAACATGTCATTCTAACGAAAGTGAACAATTAGTCTACTTTCTTAAAAGTATACTCAATTTACTAAACGTCTCTCGCTTCCTCTGTCTCGGTTGCTTGCATAGTACTGTTATCGTGATTTTTGTAGGCTGAGAAAAACGCTAAGGCTTTCATGAGCTGGTAGCTCTTGCTGATAGGAATGTTGCTGTCGTAAAGGCCTCTTGATGACTTGCAATCCACGTAGAACCACCAGTTGCATTTTAATATTGTCTGATCGAAGAGAGTCGATTCTGGGCATAGAAAACTCTTCATTATCAGACCATCGTCCGTCAATGCACAAACATGGAAAACCTGGAACAATAGACACACAAAATTATCAATGTATTCGAAAGTAAAGGGATTTTAAGTTTTCTATTTAACGGGGTTGCTAAAGGTAAGGAATTCCATAAAGTCTAGAAATATCAGGGAATTGCCGATAAACTAAAGTTGAAGTTAATTTTATTATTTTGTTGTGTATTCAACTTTTTCGGTTAAAAATCGCAACTGTTTGGTTGAAATTCAATCTCTTTTGATCAAGGATTCAACTACTATTTTGTTGAAAATTCAACAATTTTTGTGAGTGATTCTTTTTGGTTGAAATTTTATCTATTTTGGTAGAAATGGCATCTTTTTGGATTCAAAATCACAATTGATTGGTTGAAAATTAATCTGTTTTGATCAAGGATTCAACTACTATTTTGTTGAAAATTCAACAATTTTGGCGAGTGATTCTTTTTGGTTGAAAATTCATCTATTTTGGTGGAAATGGCTTCTTTTTGGGGTAAAAATCGCAATTGATTCGTTGAAAATCAATCTGTTTTGCTGGAGGATTCAACTACTATTTTGTTGAAAATTCAACAATTTTTGTGAGTGATTCTTTTTGGTTGAAAATTCATCTACTTTGGAAGAAATGGCATCTTTTTGGGTTAAAAATAACAATTGATCAGTTGAAAATCAATCTGTTTTGCTTGAGGATTCAACTATTTTGTTGAAAATTCAACGATTTTTGTGAGTGATTCTTTTTGGTTGAAAATTCATCTATTTTGGTAGAAATGACATCTTTTTGGGGTAAAAATCGCAATTGATTCGTTGAAAATCAATCTGTTTTGCTTGAGGATTCAACTATTTTGTTGAAAATTCAACAATTTTGGTGAGTGATTCTTTTTGTTGAAAATTTATCTATTCTGGTAGAAATGGCATCTTTTTGGATTCAAAATCACAATTGATTGGTTGAAAATTAATCTGTTTTGCTTGAGGATTCAACTATTTTGTTGAAAATTCAACAATTTTGGTGAGTGATTCTTTTTGTTGAAAAT